>NIVC01000349.1:27500-113827 GCA_002269645.1 Macrostomum lignano
CACTGAGACCCAAGCATATGTGATTCTGTGCTTTCTGTGTTCTTGCATGTATTTCAAAGGAGGCTTTGAATATATATTTTCTATCGCAGTAGCAGAAATATGCTGCATCTATATATAATTCACAGCGCACTGCTGTGATGACCAAAGTAGTATTAAATGCAGTACAAATCTCTTCAATAATTTTATAAAATATCACGATTTCAATTCGATCGTCTGAACACGCGCAGTATTGCAGGTCAATCAGGATCAAGGCTAGAATTAAAATTGAAATTAGAAATTTATATGACTTTATTAAATCTGCTAACGTCAGAATGAATGATTCAAAACTTTCAACAATATCCAAGAAAATGTGTTTGGGTGTATTCAGATGAAATTATGTAAAAAAGGAATTAATTAGAGAGAAGCGCGATTCTTCAAGCCTAATAAACTATATTTGATCCTAATATTATGCTATTATTTGCCCGGTAGAAGGTCAGATCAGAATGTCAGCCTCACTCGGGCAATTCATGCACACTCTGTATCGCTTTGCGCGTCGCTGTACAATTAGTTTAGAATGCTTAAGATGACATGATATTTATTAGAAAAATTTTTTATCTACTGCTGTCATCCAAAGTAATTATTAGTTCGAGAAGCTAATAGGTATAATACCTGTCACAACACTGGCATTTTGATTTAAATGCAAGTGCAGTCGTGTGTATGTACGTTGTACAGGACTTCATGAATTTTCATTTAGTTTAAACTTACAAAAAACGAAAACTTTTTGTCTAATTAAAGCAGCCCAGCCAGTACTTTTCTTAAGTTTTATTATTTTAAAAATAATTGAAATAAAAAGCTAAGTTAATTAACACTGTTTTAAAAATGTACTATCAAAACATTTTGTTTGATTTTAACATCGTTCAAACCACAATTTATAATGCGATTTTTTTCTGAGCGCGTGGTTGGCCGCCATGCATTTCAATATCAATATGTAATCGGAAAAAAAAACAAAATAATATTTAATTTTGGCCACCATGAAAATAGTAGGTCTATCTTAGGCCTAATTTGGAAATTAGTGTTTTTCCTAGTTAATGATAAAGGCCTAGGCTAAG
This sequence comes from Macrostomum lignano, assembly GCA_002269645.1. NCBI lineage: Eukaryota > Metazoa > Platyhelminthes > Macrostomidae > Macrostomum > Macrostomum lignano. The sequence continues at coordinate 28,589 of NIVC01000349.1, forward strand.
ACTACTGGCTGGGCGGTGTGTAGTACACACTGTAATCGTGGACGTGGACGTGGTGCGCGGTCATTTCGTCTGCCACGTTATAGCAACGTAAATTGTAAAGCCATTTTTTATTATCAGATAGCCATGTCGGGATATCTTGTAATATCCCGTTTCAAGGTTTCAAAGGTCCATGTCGATGCAGAATGTTGATGTTCAGTTTTATGTGTTTTGAAGATTAGTAATCAATCAGTAGGCCTATGCTCACTTCGTTATTGAGATAACCTATTAGATGCTTAGGCCTATATCATATCATGTTTTCTTTGCAACACAATATTTGGCATAGTTCTAGGCCTAAGTTAACTTAAAATTAAACTGCCAGATATTTTTCAGTCAAATTGAAAATTAGGCCTAGCATAATAATTTTGACATTTTTCTTTTCACTATCTATAACCATGGCCCCTAGGCATATTTTGGAATGAAAATAACTTTGGCCAATCAGTTTTTACCAACATTAAAACCAATGTTAATTAAAATGTATAGACTTTGACATGTGTGTGATTTCACATGATTACTTAAACTTATCCCTTTCCCCTTGGCTTGGTTGGTCAGCTAGGCCTATCCCTCCTCTTTATAACAAAAGCTAGGTCTAAAAGGAATATTTTTGCTTAGTTAGACCTAATCTAACTATTAAGGCTTAGCTAAGTCTAAAAAATATTTAGAGCTATGTCAATCTTGGTTTATGTCTATACTATCTTGGTCATACATTGGATAGATAAGGTCTTATACTTTTTCCTGCATTGGACCCAGCATACACTTATATTGTAATATTAGACCTAAGCCACTTAAAAGTTACTATGTTGCTTGATATTTTGAATTTTGATAACGTAATTTGTCATAATTATAAATTATGTTTTATTTAAACTGTTTTGAAATGACTCAAAAGAAATAAATATATTGATTCAATAGCAGGGGCATAGCCAGGAATTTCCTACGGAGGGGAGATACACCAATGTGAATTTCCTATGGGGGGATACACCAAGGTGAAATTTCTACGGGGGGGTACACCAAGATAAAAGTGCTCACATAGTAGCATGTATAGCGAAAAAAGGCAACAAAAAAGTTTTGGTCAGGCTCTTTGGGGGGGGGATATATCTCCCCTGATCCCCCCTCCCTATGCCACTGCTCAATAGAATGCATAACACTTTTATACACATTCCAACATATTCATTTAAGGCTAGTTTTTTAAATCATTTGAATGCTATCATGAATAAAGTTTAATGACTAATTAAGCAATAGTAGGAAGTGAATAAGCAATGAATAAGCATTGAATGAGCATAAATGAACAATAAACAAACAATTAAGAAGCAGTCAATAAGCAACAAATGACTACTTAAACTTGTTATTAATCAATTGTCATGATTCTATTTCTATATAAGGCTATCCCTTTTATGCTCGGATAGATAACTAACTATAGTTAATTGTCAGATTTTAATCTAATTGTATTTTCAAATTATATGGATTTTGATCAAATGATAATCATAGGTTTTCTATCCTATATTTATAAATTATTATCTTTATTCTATAGTTTCATTGTCTTCAAATGTTTGGCTTTTTATCACAAGAGCTTATTGAGTCAATTTTCTACTTAGCTAGTTAGCCATATAGAAGTCTAGCAATCCTCTTTATCTTTTTTATCCAAATGTACACTAGATTCAGCTCATAGACAGGATAGCCACTTTATCAAGTTTTTAGCCACTATTGAAAAACTCAATGGCACTTAAAGTCCAAAAGATTATACACATTAAAATGCCAGTGGCTAAGTGATATTTGGTTTTAGTAGTTTGTAGACATGGTGGCACTCATACATGCGCAACCTCTAAAATTCGGTCAGCCATGTGACTTAGTTTTAACAAAAATGCGATGTAGTTTTTGGCCAAAAATGTGACTTACATGTAAAAAAACCCTAAAGCAAAATTAACCCAACTTTGAGAAAACGGCAGGAGTAACTATGACTGTCTTATTAAGTCAAAATGCATCGTCAGCTACTTAGTACTACTACTTTGGTGTTTTTTCAGGTGGGCATTTTTGTGATTTCCTTGGTTGGCTGCCAAATTGGTCGGCCAGATCGGCTGACTCGGCCGACTATTGTGCATGTATGGTGGCACTTTGCTGCAAAGATAATAAATACAATTTGATTCTTGTGTTGTCCTAGTTGAGGTACCTATAAAGTGTTGAAGTAAAAAAGTTGAGTCAAATTCTTGTTTTATAAAAAAACAAAGCTTTGGCCATAATTTATAAATATTATAAAGAAGTCTGCAAATGTCAAAATAGTAATAGGGTTACTTTGACTAAGGGAAACACTAACATTAGCATAGAAATCTAGTATTTAATATAACTTGGGTGACTGAGTAGTGTTTAAATTATTTTTTGTAAATATTGATGTAACTGCCCTTGTTGCCTGTCCACTCCGTAGAGAGACAAATGTATGACTAGAGGGGGCAATGACCGTAGGCTGCCTATGACTGGGCAATGACCTGACAGACCTCCAGCACCAGACTGTCCCGCCCACATGATTGATAGCTTTGGTAGCGCTTTGTGACCAGAGGGCCAAGGACCCACATGGACCCCACCTGTAGCCAAGGTGCAATAGTTGGTCACTTGGTCATAGTATGACCGAGTGGCTGCCACCACTCTATGTGACCTGGCGCACCTGGATCTTTCTACCAGACCTCTCGAGGCTAGAGCCCCACCTGGGATGGTTACTAGGAGATTTAGGCTAACAGGGGAGACACATGCAGCCGAGTACAGGGACTCTGCTTGAGGCATGATCGGGAACTCTGGGCTCAATCTGGAGGATTTCTCAGCAGGGGATCCTTTGTGGCTGTGAGCGAGGCTGACTTGCGACTTTGATTACTAAGAGTAGTATGAGGCGAACATGTACTGTCTATAGTTTAGATTGCTCAGGGCGAAGGGACGCGTCAGCATGGGGTTGCAACCTTCCTACTGCCATTCTGTGCCAAGACTCGCTAATCCCTCTACTGCACGCACACGCGGCCCCGCAGCACGCACTCACAGGCGAGCTTTGCACGGGGAGAGGCCATTAGCTTACCCAAACTTCCCTATGCTTTGCCACCCCGGGAGAAAGGCTTAACAAGCCATGAGTGAAATGATGGTGAAAGAGTGAATAATGATGAGGTTAGTTAATAGTTAATAATTAGGCTCTTAGGCAAATAATCAGGCAATTAGGCGGCTTCACTATTGAGTAAAAATACAGCAAAAGGTACGGTATCACAACTGGCTCAGCTCTCTAATCAGACAATGGACAAATAGGCAAACTCCGGATAAGCAAAGGCAATTAGAGCACAAATCAGTAATAGGAACTTACCGGCAGCTGCACAGAGAGAGAGAGAGAGGCGGAGTGACCGAGGGCGGCTGTAGGCTGCAGTCAGGCGGACAGTGAAGCGGCGATGCGCTGAAGCGACGAGGCGCTGGTGTAGATCAGGCGAAGCTGATGATGCTGGGTGGTGTCAGACCGCTGGCCAATAGGCGAGCTCACTTGGGGAGCTGAAGATAACTTGGCGGTAACAGACCGCGGACCGGCAGGGATTCGTCTTATAGACGAATGGGTCAGAACTCAGTCTGACGGCAAGTCTAAAGAAAGACTAGGAGCCCGAAGGTGGGCAAAAGTTGAGGATTCTCATGCCGAAAACCGCCTCCTTTTATAGCCTTCCCAGCCGCCGCTCCAAGGTCGTTTCCATGACTCCCTCTCTCTGATTGGCTGCCGGCCGAATGACGTCAGAATGAGTCATGATGAGAAACATGAGACGGGCATAGCAACATGAGAAAAAGGGAAATTGCGCAATCCGGAGGTGGGGTGGGGGGATAATTGGCGCAGCGGGTGGTCGCGAAAGTGTTGCGCAAGCAAACATTGAGAACAATAGGGCTGGGGTCGAGAACAAAGGAATTGGAAATCGGGGATAATTGGGGAAAATCGAGAACAATAGAAAAGCAAACATTGGAGAAAAGGTGATAATTAGGTGCGAAAACGAGAACAAAAGAAAGAGATAATCGGAGAAAATGTGATAATTGGTGGGGTAAAGAGAACAAAAGAATCAAAAACTTCTTTTGTTTTTGGGATAGGGGGCTCCGGAAAGGCAGGTGTGGCGGCAGGGGAGACGGAGCCAAGGCAGCAGGGGGATGCAGCAGAGCGGGAGTCTCCAGGCCTGGTCGGAGACCTGGCCGAGTCTCGACAGCTCTGTGCAGGGGGGTACACGGGATAGGAGGCACTTACGAAAAAGTTCCCATGCCCTATCCCGCGACCAGAGCGTGGTTAAATCAATATAGCATTTTAAAAATGGTAGACAGTCAACTTACTTATGGGGAGCCCAAAAACATCAATTCACCAAATTTCAGCGGAGAATCTTGGCATGGTGAAGCTATTGGCGAGATGGGTGCCCCGTTTGTTGATGGAAAAATGAAAGCTAACTTGAATCAGAAGCAGAACAGCTGCAGGCTGAGGGGTTACTTCGTCGAAAAGTCATTAGTGAAAGGCGATGGCGATGCTGCATGACCGACTTGCAGACCCCTCGACTTGATGTAACTCTTCCCCTACCCCTTGTTCTAATTATAGGCATAACTTTTGAATGAATTGACATTTTTACCTCATTTAAAAAGCAAAACAACGGTAGGATTTTTTTCTACTTAAGACGCAAGTTGCATCAATTTCGAATATCACAGTCAACCTCTGTACTGGTTTTTACTTCTAAGATGTAAGGCTTGATTATACTCTATGGAATCATTGCATATTATTTATATTTGATATCAACTTTCTACAAAACTATAGGACTTTTTAGTTACAAGTAAGCCTCTAAATTTATTTATTAATCTTTTTTTTTACATGTCTTCAGCACTGTTGCAATCACAATGTCTGACTGGGCCCAAGAGATGGAGGATGCTGAGCAGATGAAGTGTCAGCTGCCAGCTCCAGTTATGGAATATGACAAATCCAAAGGGATTAAACGGGAGATCAGCTATCAGCGAGACGAGGATGGCAACCTATTTAAGGTTTGATTGTTGTGCAACTTGCTCATATTGGTACATATTTGAACGGATTGCTAATCTATCTCATTGGTACATATTTAAATGGATTGCTAATCTACCCCCAATCCCCAGGTAATCTCGGAGCTGCAGGTGCAAGTCCGCAAGCTCAGCAAGAACATTGCGCGTAGAAAAGAATGGAAAAAGTACGGAGCCGCCGAGTCGGACGGACCGGGCCCAAACTCGGCCAACACCTACCCGGCCGAGGAGGTCTTCATGCAGTTCGTCAGCGGCCGGCCGGAGGACGAAGTTGAAAAACAGGCGGACGATTTGGCTAGCAAAATGCCCAAGAATATTGCAACCTGCAGGATCTGCCGGGGGCCGCATTTTACTACCAGGTGTCCGTTTAAGGATAGGCAGGACTCGCTGGATCCTGATCAGCAGGTGGGTAGATTGCTAATCTGTCTCTTAGTAGGTTCATAAAGTGGATTGCTAATCTGTCTCTTAGTAGGTTCATAAAGTGGATTGCTAATCTGTCTCTTAGTAGGTTCATAAAGTGGATTGCTAATCTGTCTCTTAGTAGGTTCATAAAGTGGATTGCTAATCTGTCTCTTAGTAGGTTCATAAAGTGGATTGCTAATCTGTCTCTTAGTAGGTTCATAAAGTGGATTGCTAATCTGTCTCTTAGTAGGTTCATAAAGTGGATTGCTAATCTGTCTCTTAGTAGGTTCATAAAGTGGATTGCTAATCTGTCTCTTAGTAGGTTCATAAAGTGGATTGCTAATCTGTCTCTTAGTAGGTTCATAAAGTGGATTGCTAATCTGCCTCTTAGTAGGTTCATAAAGTGGATTGCTAATCTGTCTCTTAGTAGGTTTATAAAGTGGATTGCTAATCTGTCTCTTAGTAGGTTCATAAAGTGGATTGCTAATCTGTCTCTTAGTAGGTTCATAAAGTGGATTGCTAATCTGTCTCTTAGTAGGTTCATAAAGTGGATTGCTAATCTGTCTCTTAGTAGGTTCATAAAGTGGATTGCTAATCTGTCTCTTAGTAGGTTTATAAAGTGGATTGCTAATCTGTCTCTTAGTAGGTTCATAAAGTGGATTGCTAATCTGTCTCTTAGTAGGTTTATAAAGTGGATTGCTAATCTGTCTCTTAGTAGGTTTATAAAGTGGATTGCTAATCTGTCTCTTAGTAGGTTCATAAAGTGGATTTCTAATCTGTCTCTTAGTAGGTTTATAAAGTGGATTGCTAATCTGTCTTTATATCTTTTTCTAGCTCTCTCTAACCCCGGGCGCGCCGAGCTCCGCGGTCGCGGGTTCGAACGCCGCTGCTTCAACTCTAAACGCCGGAGCCCCCACCATCCCGGTGGTGAAGGAGGCCGGTGGAAAGTACATCCCGCCCGGGCTGAGGCAGGCGGCCACATCCGGCGGCAGCCCCGGCGGCCCCATGGACAAGCGGCGCGACGACCAGCCGACCATCCGGGTGACCAACCTGCCGGAGGACACCACCGAAGAGGACCTGGCCAACTTGTTCAATCCATTCGGTAAAATTCATCGAATCTTCCTGGCTAAGGACAAGCTCACCATGGTTAGCAAGGGCTTCGCTTTCATCACCTACCAACGGAAGGAGGACGCCCAGAAAGCCATCACAGGAGTGTCGGGTTTCGGCTATGGAAATCTCATTCTCAAGGTGGAGTGGGCCAGGCCTGCTAACGACTAGAGCTTCTCTCTCTTGTCATTAACTTGACCGGCTAAAGCTGAACTGCTATTGCCGTTCCCCGATGTTGGGTGTTTTGAGTTTCTGTCGAATGGTTTATTAATGATAAAATAAATAAATTTCCCGATAGGATGATTAAAATTTAGTGTGTTATTCACCCGAAGGCAATATGCTATATTTTAGGGAGTTTTGTGGTTTGGCTCGCATGGAAATCTTATTTGCGCACGCGTTAAGAGTGCTGTGTTATTTTTTTGCTATGAGTATCATTTTGAATTGGGGTTTTGAATCCCCAGATTGCCTAATTCCTAGCCTGAAAATCCCCACCCTTAAAATCCCCGTCCTTCAAATCCCCATCCTCCAAATTCCCATCCTTCAAATCCCCATCCTTCAAATTCCCATCCTCCAAATCCCCATCCTTCAAATTCCCATCCTCCAAATCCCCATCCTTCAAATTCCTATCCTTCGAATCCCTATCCTTCAAATCCCCATCCTCCACATCCCCACCCTTCAAACCCCCATCCTTCAAATCCCATCCTTCAAATTCCTATCCTTCAAATCCCCATCCTTCAAATCCCCATCCTTCAAATCCCCATCCTTCAAATTCCCATCCTTCAAATCCCCATCCTTCAAATTCCCATCCTTCAAATCCCCATCCTTCAAATTCCCATCCTTCAAATCCCCATCCTTCAAATTCCCATCCTCCAAATCCCCATCCTTCGAATCCCCATCCTCCAAATCCCCATCCTTCGAATCCCCATCCTCCAAATCCCCATCCTTCGAATCCCCATCCTCCAAATCCCCATTCTTTGAATCCCCATCCTTCACATCCCCACCCGACACTACTGCAGTTTTGGGGACTGGCTGATCTAAACACTAATCTGATCAGATCTGAAAGCTGAGTATGAAAACATTTCTTTTCCACGTCAGTCTCTCTTCATGTACACAGAAAAAAAACAAATTGCAACACATGATTCTGGATTTTTGCGATTTGCTACGATAAAAATTTGTAATTATTTGCCTTCGGTGACATTGTCCCACCACGACCGACCAGCGCTGACGGCAATTAGACATGTACACTCTGTGCAAAAATCTGATCTCGATTCTCCACAATTTGTCTGCTTTGGAGCATCTCCGAAAAACATGTGGAACCAACTGGTGCGCTTGTAGAGCTATTCTTCTATTCTTAGAAGAGAAGAGAAGAGGGGTGTCGCCATGGATTTTATGGTGACCGGGGACAAAGCCAAGAATTCTGCATGTACATGTGTACATTGCTTTCAGAATCGGTGTTTTTAGCGCTCGTTTTGTTTTGGCACAGCAGGTGCTCATTTTAGCGCCGCAGGCACTCATTTTGGTGCTTCAGAGCCTATTTTTTTGTCGCCCTGCAGCAAAACTATTGCAATTACCAGGTATATTGTTATTTGTAAAAACATTGACGTCTGCCTATGGGATTTACATGTACATCTTGTCCTTTTATCATCTTTTATTTGATAAAGGGCAGGGAATCGTGTCATTGGGTGGCTGCAGGTGGCTATGGAGCTTATGAATCTAATTTTGTCCTGTGTCCTCCCTTTCTATAATCTCTTGTTGAATTTTGCTGCGTGGCGAATTTCAGAAATTTTAATTGTACCAGTAGAGACCCGTTGCGACCCTTATCGGTGCCAATATATTTGGTATCTTGATGGGCGCCCCTTTCTGTTGATGAGCGCCTGTCTCTTGGTGGGCGCCCCTTTCTCTTGGTGTTGGCGCCCCAGTCTCTTGGTGTGGGCGCCCCTGTTTCTTGGTGTGGGCGCCCCTGTCTCTTGGTGTGGGCGCCCCTGTCTCTTGGTGTGGGCGCCTCTGTCTCTTGGTGTAGGCGCCCCTGTCTCTTGGTGAGCGTCCCTGTCTCTTGGTGTGGGCGCCCATTTCTCTTGATGAGCGCCTGTCTGTTGGTGGGCAGGGGCGCTTGGTGTGGGCGCCTCTGTCTCTTGGTGTGGGCGCCCCTGTCTCTTGGTGTGGGCGCCTCTGTCTCTTGGTGGCCGCCCCTGTCTCTTGGTGTAGGCGCCCCTGTCTCTTGGTATGAGCGCCCCTGTCTCTTGGTATGAGCGCCCCTGTCTTTTGGTGTTGGACGCCCCTGTCTTGGTGTGGGCGCCCCTTTCTCTTGATGAGCGCCTCTGTCTCTTGGTGGGCGTCCCCTGTCTCTTGGTGTGGACGCCCCTGTCTCTTGGTGTGGACGCCCCTGTCTCTTGGTGTGGGCGCCCCTGTCTCTTGGTGTAGGCGCCCCTGTCTCTTGGTGGGCGTCCCCTGTCTTGGTGTGGGCGCCCCTGTCTCTTGGTGTGGGCGCCCCTGTCTCTTGGTGTGGGCGCCCCTGTCTCTTGGTGTGGGCGCCCCTGTCTCTTGGTGTGGGCGCTCCTGTCTCTTGGTGTGGGCGCCCCTGTCTCTTGGTGGGCGCCCCTGTCTCTTGGTGGTCGCCCCTGTCTCTTGGTGTGGGCGCCCCTGTCTCTTGGTGTGGGCGCCCCTGTCTCTTGGTGGCCGCCCCTGTCTCTTGGTGTGGGCGCCCCTGTCTCTTGGTGGCCGCCCCTGTCTCTTGGTGGCCGCCCCTGTCTCTTGGTGGGCGCCCCTGTCTCTTGGTGGCCGCCCCTGTCTCTTGGTGTGGGCGCCCCTGTCTCTTGGTGGCCGCCCATGTCTCTTGGTGGGCGTCCCTGTCTCTTGGTGTGGGCGCCCCTGTCTCTTGGTGGGCGTCCCCTGTCTCTTGGTGTGGGCGCCCCTGTCTCTTGGTGTGGGCGTCCCTGTCTCTTGGTGGTCGCCCCTGTCTCTTGGTGGGCGCCCCTGTCTCTTGGTGGTCGCCCCTGTCTCTTGGTGTGGGCGCCCCTGTCTCTTGGTGGCCGCCCCTGTCTCTTGGTGGCCGCCCCTGTCTCTTGGTGGCCGCCCCTGTCTCTTGGTGGCCGCCCCTGTCTCTGGTGTGGGCGCCCCTGTCTCTGGTGTGGGCGTCCCTGTCTCTTGGTGGGCGCCCCTGTCTCTTAGTGGGCGCCCCTGTCTCTTGGTGTTGGATGTCCCTGTCTCTTGGTGTGGGCGCCCGTGTCTCTTGGTGTTGGATGCCCCTGTCTCTTGGTGTTGGATGTCCCTGTCTCTTGGTGTGGGCGCCCGTGTCTCTTGGTGTTGGATGCCCCTGTATCTTGGTGTTGGATGCCCCTGTATCTTGGTGTTGGATGCCCCTGTCTCTTGGTGTGGGCGCCCGTGTCTCTTGGTGTTGGATGCCCCTGTATCTTGGTGTTGGATGCCCCTGTATCTTGGTGTTGGATGCCCCTGTATCTTGGTGTTGGATGCCCCTGTCTCTTGATGAGCGTCTCTGTCTCTTGGTGGGCGTCCCTGTCTCTTGGTGGGCGCCCCTGTCTCTTGGTGTGGGCGCCCCTTTCTCTTGATGAGCGCCTCTGTCTCTGTCATCTGTCATCTGTCACTCAGCGCCTCTTGGTGGTCGCCCCTGTCTTTTGGTGTGGTCGCCCCTGTCTCTTGGTGGACGCCCCTGTCTCTTGGTGGCCGCCCCTGTCTCTTGGTGTGGGCGCCCCTGTCTCTTGGTGGGCGCCCCTGTCTCTTGGTGGGCGCCCCTGTCTCTTGGTGGTCGCCCCTGTCTCTTGGTGTGGGCGCCCCTGTCTCTTGGTGTGGGCGCCTCTGTCTTGGTGTGGGCGCCTCTGTCTTGGTGTGGGCGCCCCTGTCTCTTGGTGTGGGCGCCCCTGTCTCTTGGTGTGGGCGCCTCTGTCTCTTGGCGGGCGTCCCCTGTCTCTTGGTGTGGGCGCCCCTGTCTCTTGGTGTGGCCGCCCCTGTCTCTTGGTGGGCGCCCCTGTCTCTTGGTGGGCGTCCCTGTCTCTTGGTGTGGGCGCCCCTGTCTCTTGGTGTGGGCGCCTCTGTCTCTTGGTGTGGGCGCCCCTGTCTTTTGGTGTGGGCGCCCCTGTCTCTTGGTGTAGGCGCCCCTGTCTCTTGGTGGGCGTCCCCTGTCTTGGTGTGGGCGCCCCTGTCTCTTGGTGTGGGCGCCTCTGTCTCTTGGTGGGCGTCCCCTGTCTCTTGGTGTGGGCGCCCCTGTCTCTTGGTGTGGGCGCCTCTGTCTCTTGGTGTGGGCGCCCCTGTCTCTTGGTGTGGCCGCCCCTGTCTCTTGGTGGGCGCCCCTGTCTCTTGGTGGCCGCCCCTGTCTCTTGGTGTGGGCGCCCCTGTCTCTTGGTGTAGGCGCCCCTGTCTCTTGGTATGAGCGCCCCTGTCTCTTGGTATGAGCGCCCCTGTCTTTTGGTGTTGGACGCCCCTGTCTTGGTGTGGGCGCCCCTTTCTCTTGATGAGCGCCTCTGTCTCTTGGTGGGCGTCCCCTGTCTCTTGGTGTGGACGCCCCTGTCTCTTGGTGGGCGTCCCTGTCTCTTGGTGTGGGCGCCCCTGTCTCTTGGTGTGGGCGCCTCTGTCTCTTGGTGTGGGCGCCCCTGTCTTTTGGTGTGGGCGCCCCTGTCTCTTGGTGTAGGCGCCCCTGTCTCTTGGTGGGCGTCCCCTGTCTTGGTGTGGGCGCCCCTGTCTCTTTGTGTGGGCGCCTCTGTCTCTTGGTGGGCGTCCCCTGTCTCTTGGTGTGGGCGCCCCTGTCTCTTGGTGTGGGCGCCTCTGTCTCTTGGTGTGGGCGCCCCTGTCTCTTGGTGTGGCCGCCCCTGTCTCTTGGTGGGCGCCCCTGTCTCTTGGTGGCCGCCCCTGTCTCTTGGTGTGGGCGCCCCTGTCTCTTGGTGTAGGCGCCCCTGTCTCTTGGTATGAGCGCCCCTGTCTCTTGGTATGAGCGCCCCTGTCTTTTGGTGTTGGACGCCCCTGTCTTGGTGTGGGCGCCCCTTTCTCTTGATGAGCGCCTCTGTCTCTTGGTGGGCGTCCCCTGTCTCTTGGTGTGGACGCCCCTGTCTCTTGGTGTGGACGCCCCTGTCTCTTGGTGTGGGCGCCCCTGTCTCTTGGTGTGGGCGCCCCTGTCTCTTGGTGGCCGCCCCTGTCTCTTGGTGGCCGCCCCTGTCTCTTGGTGTGGGCGCCCCTGTCTCTTGGTGGTCGCCCCTGTCTTTTGGTGTGGGCGCCCCTGTCTCTTGGCGGAGTCTCTTGGTGGGCGTCCCTGTCTCTTGGTGGAGTCTCTTGATGAGCGCCTCTGTCTCTGTCATCTGTCATCTGTCACTCAGCGCCTCTTGGTGGTCGCCCCTGTCTTTTGGTGTGGTCGCCCCTGTCTGAGGTTGGGTCTCCTATCTGACTCTTAATTTCTACAACTGTCAACCAAAAATATTGTTGACACACGACGTTAATCGACGCCCCTGTCTCTTGGTGGTCGCCCCTGTCTCTTGGTGTGGTGTGGGCGCCCCTGTCTCTTGGTGTGGGCGCCTCTGTCTTGGTGTGGGCGCCTCTGTCTTGGTGTGGGCGCCCCTGTCTCTTGGTGTGGGCGCCCCTGTCTCTTGGTGTGGGCGCCTCTGTCTCTTGGCGGGCGTCCCCTGTCTCTTGGTGTGGGCGCCCCTGTCTCTTGGTGTGGCCGCCCCTGTCTCTTGGTGTGGGCGCCCCTGTCTCTTGGTGTAGGCGCCCCTGTCTCTTGGTATGAGCGCCCCTGTCTCTTGGTATGAGCGCCCCTGTCTTTTGGTGTTGGACGCCCCTGTCTTGGTGTGGGCGCCCCTTTCTCTTGATGAGCGCCTCTGTCTCTTGGTGGGCGTCCCCTGTCTCTTGGTGTGGACGCCCCTGTCTCTTGGTGTGGACGCCCCTGTCTCTTGGTGTGGGCGCCCCTGTCTCTTGGTGTGGGCGCCCCTGTCTCTTGGTGGCCGCCCCTGTCTCTTGGTGGCCGCCCCTGTCTCTTGGTGTGGGCGCCCCTGTCTCTTGGTGGTCGCCCCTGTCTTTTGGTGTGGGCGCCCCTGTCTCTTGGCGGAGTCTCTTGGTGGGCGTCCCTGTCTCTTGGTGGAGTCTCTTGATGAGCGCCTCTGTCTCTGTCATCTGTCATCTGTCACTCAGCGCCTCTTGGTGGTCGCCCCTGTCTTTTGGTGTGGTCGCCCCTGTCTGAGGTTGGGTCTCCTATCTGACTCTTAATTTCTACAACTGTCAACCAAAAATATTGTTGACACACGACGTTAAAAAGCTAAAAATAGTGCTACATATACACAACGCTTCTCTGGACTCGTAGTGTGCATGCATGGCAAACATGCCATCTAATAGACACGCATTAGATTAATAGATTGGATTGCATAGGACACAGATCGAGACATGCAGATTTTTTAATCCTTAAATGTCAAAACTACAGAGAAGTAAAACTTCAACAAATTTTAAACCCCAGCAGTTTGCGTTACCTGGGCTGTTTGTGAATTGCAAGATCAATCGAGGGATTAAAGTTGCGGAGGCGGATTAACTGCTGTACATGTACGAGTACTGAGCAAGCAAGGACTAAGGGACTATAGAAATAAGATAAGTTTTAGATAATAATTCACATTTCAGATCCCCTGTTCCAGCTGCAAGGACCCTGACTGGCTCTGCTAGTCCTCCCAAAAATCTACAATTGTATCGGGATAAAAATATAGCAACAAAACTTCTCTTAAAATCCACTTTAATCCCCTCTTCGCTGTTAGGGAGAAAATTTCAAATAAATCTTGCCTTTAGAATCTTGTTTGAGAAATCATTTCTTATAAGCACTAAAAGCATGCCCAACGACGAGACTCCCTTGCCAACCGAAAGCGTCGATGGCAACGCGTCATCACAGCAGCCTCCAGTTGCTAGGCAGCTGATGAAGGATGCATCAACGCAGAAGACGTCGAAGCCTCGAAAAAGATCTTGCCAGTCGGTTAAAAATGAAGATTCGAACTCGGCAGCTCCGAACTGGTTGCGGGTTCGAGCTGCTGGTCTCAGCATGCTGGGATTAGCCGTGCTGGTTGCCATTCGAAGCGAGCTTGGCTCCGAGCCTGAGATCCGGGTTGCTATAACTCCGACAAAGGAGTCCGAATCGGTGCAGCATTTTGATGATCCGCAGCTGCACAATGACACAGTGTACCGGAGCGAGAGTAGGCAAGAGGTATAGTTGTGTAAAAACGGCCCTTTTAAGGACCAAAAAGTAGAGTTTTAGTTGCGGACTCGATTTGAGCCCCAAATACATCCGGAATTAGAACTCCTAAGACACTCGGATTGGCACTCCTAGGACACTTACATGTAAATGAGTGCCCCTGAGAAATTTAAAGTAGAGCGCAAAAACATTAAGACTGGAAACGAGTAGCTAATCTAATAATCGATTTTAATTTATTTTATGTTGAATGTCCCTTTTTAGACAGATAGCTATGATTGCAGACGCTAGTGCTAAGATTGTATGACTATATAGACACGCAAGATCTTTAGTGTATTATTACTGTATTTACTGTATCTCTTGAAAGAGCTTTATTATTAGTTTTAGCATGCAATGCAAGTTTATCCATCGCTTTGCCTAAAAAGGGCCGTTTTAACGAAAAATACAACATAGCGCCATCTACAACAATTTTAAAATAAAAAAAGAACGTATTTTAACAAAAACACAATGTTTTCAAACATTCAAAACTCAGCTGTTACGGATGTTCGAAATTAAAGTCAAATTTAACTTTAAAGTCTAATTAAAGTCAATTTAATCCTTGAAGCCTTGACGTCAATGAAGCCTTCGTTTTAAGGCACGCAAATTTGGCGTCAACAGGAGACTCGAATTGGCGCCATTAAGACATCCAACTTAGCGGCATTAAGACATCCAACTTAGCGCCATTAAGACACCCAAATTAGCGCCATTAAGACACCCAACTTAGCGCCATTAAGACACCCAACTTAGCGCCATTAAGACACCCAACTTAGCGCCATTAAGACACCCAACTTAGCGCCATTAAGACACCCAACTTATCGCCATCAAGACACCCAACTTAGCGGCATTAAGACATCCAACTTAGCGCCATTAAGACACCCAAATCGGCGTCAGTAGGACACCCAAATTGGCGCCATTTGGACAAAGAAATCGGCGCTACTACACTATACTCTACGACACTTCAGTTTACTCCGATTCCGTTATTTTTTATTCTCTCACCCAAAACTCTCAGGTAACGCTGAACACCTTGTCAACTTCACAACTGGAAGCCGCTTTCCTCATTAGCCTGGCAGTTCTCAGCCTACCAGCCGGCTTGTTTATCCAAGCCTTAAGCTCCGTGAGCTGCAGCTACTGTTGGATCCCTACGTCGCCTCACCAGCTCCTCGGTGTCGCAGTGCTGATCAGCTGCTTGTTGAACCTCCTGCTGCCAGCAACAGCAATCGCCGCCTCGGCCGCGGTGGCCGGCGTTGCTACATCGGTCATTCGAGTCGTCCAAGCGGCCGCCGACAGCTGCGTCTGGCCAGCGGCGTTCGCCATGTGGGGCCGCTGGTCGTCGACATCGACTCGCGCACGCCTGGCTTCCAGCGCCGGCTTCGGGGCAGTCGTTGGAGCTGCCGCTGGAGTGTCGCTGGCGGGCCTGACGTCAGGCTCCGAGTCGGTCGGATTTGCGGCTGTCGCCTGCGGCATCGGCCTGACCGGGTGTCTCTGGTCGACGGCCTGGCTGGCCTTGAGCCGCCGGTGGACATCCGAGGCCTGCGACGACATTGGTGACTGGGACAGTGATGAGGAGGCGGCGACGGAGGTGACGTCTAAGAGCGGCTGGTCTCGGCTGTTGGTTACGCTGAAATCTGCGCTGACTTCGTGGCCGGTGGTGGGACTCTGCCTCGCCTGTGGCAGCCTGCAGTGGAGCTTCCAACTGTGCGCGCTGGGGACTGTGCCGGCTAAGTTCTACAGGCAGATGTTCGGAGCGGTGGACGCCGGTCAGATTTGGCCGAGGATGACTGTTCCATTGGTTGCTATGGCAATAGCGACGCTGTTAGGTGAGTCGGGTTTAAAAAATAGTCATCCTATACATGTAATTAAGCTACCGAATCATTCGACAAGCCAAGGTGGATCACCTCAGACTCTCGTGCCACGAACCCCCATGGGCGTTCTTATGATGCCATGAAACTACCTTAGGTGTTGTGAGCTGCGTTTGCGCTCTCTGCCTTTCATTTCCTTGCCGCTTGCTCATTCTGGCGTCTGGTCCCTATCTTTGTCACCATTCTTGCTTTCATTTAAGTTGTCTCGGTAGTTTAGTATTTTCCTTTGGGCTAGTAGAGTGCAATCACGTATCTGGCCGCCGAGGCCCCTTATCGGCTAGCCTCCCCTTCTTTATCTCTCGTTCTTCAATTCTGAGTTTTGCCCCACCCACCCGCAGTCGGCTTGGCTTGGTCACAAACATCCATTCAAGTCCTGCGTGGCTTGGCCCCACCCCACAATCCTGCGTGGCTTGGCCCGACCCCACAATCCTGCGTGGCTTTGCCCCACCCCCCCAATCCTGCGTGGCTTTGCCCCCCCCCCCCAATCCTGCGTGGCTTTGCCCCACCCCCCAATCCTGCGTGGCTTTGCCCCACCCCCCAATCCTGCGTGGCTTGGCCCCACCCCCAGTCCTGCGTGGCTTTGCCCCACCCCCAGTCCTGCGTGGCTTTGCCCCCACCCCCCAATCCTGCGTGGCTTTGCCCCACCCCCAGTCCTGCGTAGCTTTGCCCCACCCCCCAATCCTGCGTAGCTTTGACCCACCCCCAATCCTGCGTGGCTTTGACCCACCCCCAGTCCTGCGTGGCTTTGCCCCACCCCCAGTCCTGCGTGGCTTTGCCCCACCCCCAGTCCTGCGTGGCTTTGCCCCACCCCCAGTCCTGCGTGGCTTTGCCCCACCCCCAGTCCTGCGTGGCTTGGCCCCCACCCCCCAATCCTGCGTGGCTTTGCCCCACCCCACAATCCTGCGTGGCTTTGCCCCACCCCCAGTCCTGCGTGGCTTTGCCCCACCCCCAGTCCTGCGTGGCTTTGCCCCACCCCCCAATCCTACGTGGCTTGGCCCCCACCCCCAATCCTGCGTGGCTTGGCCCCCACCCCCCAATCCTGCGTGGCTTTGCCCCACCCCCAGTCCTGCGTGGCTAGTTATACCAGCCTTAAAATGGGTCAGTACAGTTAGTTATAAGTCAAGTATAGTTGGCTACGGCTTTTACGTCACGTATATAGTAAATATACTGACGAGAGTTGCTTCACACCTTGGTTGATAAGACTCAAAATCCGACCACCTCTACAGGCGGTCAACTCATCGACCGGCTGAGCTCCAGTTGCATGTCAGCCACAGCTAGCCGTCGTTTGACAGTCTGTCTAGGACTGGGCTGCCTGTCTGCCTGTCTGGCCCACAGATACTATAAACACTAGATAGGCCACTCCAGCTAATTTTCACAACACGACAGTTTACTCTACTTTCTGCTTAGTAGTAGTAAAAACATTTTAGCGTTATTTATATTTTTTAAAAATAAAAAAACAGATGAATGCAATGCAGCAATTGTATTGATTTTTTTGCAAAAAGAAACTTATAATTATACTTTCCACAATTCAAAGCAACATTGTGAATGCTTTAGATTGCATAGAAGGCTATATTATTGCAGTCAACTATTGTATATTTAGCAAATACGAGCTATATCATATACTCCATAATCCATATTCGTGTAGCAAAATAGAAAGATTTCTCATCTTAATCAGCTCATCTGTTTGTGAAACTCGCAGCGTGCTGTTGAAGAACAGGGTCGCCAGTCGCCCTTGTTCAGAGGCAGCATTCAGAACGGCCCAACAGATGAAAAAAACTGGCGAATGCGCCACTTCAAGGTCCAGGGATGTATCCGATGGAGAGCCAATCCTCAGTGGTTTCGTAACAGGCAGCCGATAAGCAGCAGGACTTTTGTGGTGCAGCTGCAATGAGCTGCTGATGAGATGACATCCTTTGACCAGAGCACCCCTGACTGCGAGCGCCCTGCCGCCCAGTCGACCGCTGGAAGCTGCGCTAGCCACGCCTCCACAGTCCATGGATGCACGACTGCGCTGCACTTGCCTTGACCATCGAATGTTGCCGCTGCAGCCGCTTGATTTGCCTGTCGCTTTCGGGATTGCCGCTGCAGCCGCTTGATTTGCCTGTCGTTTTCGGGATTGCCGCTGCAGCCGCTTGATTTGCCTGTCGCTTTCGGGATTGCCGCTGCAGCCGCTTGATTTGCCTGTCGTTTTCGGGATTGCCGCTGCAGCCGCTTGATTTGCCTGTCGCTTTCGGGATTGCCGCTGCAGCCGCTTGATTTGCCTGTCGTTTTCGGGATTGCCGCTGCAGCCGCTTGATTTGCCTGTCGCTTTCGGGATTGCCGCTGCAGCCGCTTGATTTGCCTGTCGCTTTCGGGATTGCCGCTGCAGCCGCTTGATTCGCCTGTCACTTTCGGCCTCGGGATCGTTGCTGCAGCCGCTTGATCGTTGCCTCTAGCGCTTGGAACCCGCGAATCGGCTGCAGAGGTGAGAGCTTTCAGCCGCAACAGCTGTTCTCGGCGCAGAATCTGGTAGCCGAAGGTTGCTCTGCCACAGCACTGGCAGCAGGCAAGTCGCAGGCTCGGCTGCAGATAGATTGCTAATTGGCCCCAGCACTGGAGGGTACATGTCGTCTGCCTCTTCATCGTTTATCAGTCCTTTGCACAGAGGGTAGCTGGTCTATTTGAACGAGCCGAGGCAGCATCAACTCTTGGTGTGGGATTGCGTCCCAGCGAAAACAGATGTCTTGCACATCCGTGGCACTTTGTAAGGCAGCAGTAGGCCTCGTCCATAAAGTGCAAGCTGAACACACGGAGGCCCCGTGATTTAATTGTTTATAAAGGTCAATATCCACGCTCCTGCAGTAGCTGCTGCCAGCGCTTCGCCAGTGTCATCTTTTGGTAATTTATGCATTCGCAACGGATTTTTCTTTCTCGGATGTTAATAGCACTAGTACAAAGCTCGTGCAAGTGGGAGCACAGCAGTGGTTCGAATCAAAACATTTCTCGAGTACAAGATTAGATAGAAAAGCTAGTATGCACTCGAACTTTCTTTAACTCTGACTCTTGTCCTGTTCATCTATATAAGCTTGTATTTAAGCACGATTCGCCACCCCCAAATTTTCTAACCCACAACCTCTCAACCCCCACCCCTAACCCAGGCTAGCTATGTGCAGTCCTTTATTTTCTATCCCACCACCAGTGGGCCTAAATTATCGATCCACTCACCCTGCCTTATACGAAACTGATATTAACCCTATTCCAGACTACCCCCTTCCTCCACTTTGAAAGATAGCGGCATTGCACACTGTCTGTCGCGTCTTAATGTACACCATTACTGCACAAAACAAGTTAGTTGTTTATGGCGTTAGCAAAACGATGTCTTAAAAACAGTCACTCGATTTGTCTAATTTAGCAAATAATACTGTTGCTTCCTTTCATTGCTACTAAGCAGAAAGTAGAATAAAAAACTTGCCCAGAAAATTAGCCTGAGTGGCCTATCTAGTGTTTATAGTATCTGTGGTCTGGCCTGTCTGTCTGCCGCCGCAGGCTGGCTTGGCATCGATGCGACCGTCGGTCTGATGAGTATCGGCTTGGCCGGAGCCGGGCTGGCCGCTGCCGGGCTGGCCGCCTGCCTGCTTGACTTGGCGCCTGGCGAGGCCGCCGTGTTGTCAGGACTTGCCGCGGCTGTGGGGAATGGAATGGGTGAGTCGGAGGGGGGGGGGTAGGCTGACGATGACTCCGTGTGCGAGCAGGTGTCAGATTGACTGATTGATTGTAATGAAAAATACTGTAAGGGTCACAAGTTGGTTAAATCATGAGGATGCAATTGAGGGAAGGAACCTCTAGAAGAAGTCAGCTAGACTGTAGTTGCTAAGTATTAGAAATATTAGATTTCGTGATAGGTCGTAGCGCTCGATGCTTTTTAAATACGGAATGTACATTATCGCTTAAACTTCATGATCTATGGTTGATAGCTCGTAACTTAATGAGCTGATGGTGAGGCTACGAAGGAAAAAGTACAACGACATTTAAGATTATACTAACTGTGACCTGAGACAGTGACCAGAGACAGTGACCAGAGACAGTGACCTGAGACAGTGACCAGAGACAGTGACCTCCTGAGACAGGGACCTCCTGAGACAGTGACCTCCTGAGACAGTGACCTCCTGAGACAGTGACCTCCTGAGACAGTGACCTGAGACAGTGACCTCCTGAGACAGGGACCTGAGACAGTGACCTGAGACAGTGACCAGAGACAGTGACCAGAGACAGTGACCTGAGACAGTGACCTGAGACAGTGACCTGAGACAGTGACCTGAGACAGTGAGCTGAGACAGTGACCTGAGACAGTGATCTAACTAATAAACAATGCACCATTCCGCAGGCGCGGCTTCCCACTGCGTGGCGCATCACGTGACCCGAGGCCAGGCTGGGCTGACCGAGTGGCGGTCGCTGCTGGCGGCGGCTTCAGCGCTGCTGGCGACTGGCACTGCGACCTTCGGCCTGCTCGGCTCCGGAGAGGTGCAACCCTGGGCCGGTGGCTCCGGGGCTCACGGAGAATTCAGCCGCCTTCTGGAGGAGGCCAGCGACAGGACGGAGAAGCCGCAAGTGAATATCGACTACAGCTCCATCAATGGCTGCGGAGAGGCTGGGGAGGCTGGGTGCCAGAGCGAGACCTGAGATGTAGGAAGTTGTCGATGATGGAGAGGCTGAGGAGGCTGGGGACCTGAGCAGTGGGGAGTTGTTGATGATGGAGAGACTGAGGAGGCTGGAGACCTGAGCAGTGGGGAGTTGTTGATGATGGAGAAGCTTGGGAGGCTGGGGACCTGAGCAGTGGGGAGTTGTTGATGATGTAGAGGCTGGGGAGGCTGGAGACCTGAGCAGTGGGGAGTTGTTGATGATGGAGAGGCTGGGGAGGCTGGGGACCTGAGCAGTGGGGAGTTGTTGATGATGTAGAGGCTGGGGAGGCTGGAGACCTGAGCATTGGGGAGTTGTTGATGATGGAGAGGCTGGGGAGGCTGAGGACCTGAGCAGTGGGGAGTTCTTGATTATGGAGAGACTGGGTGTCGAAACTAACTGATTTAACTTGCTTAACAGCTTCATTTTTTAAGTGTCAGGTTGTCGGTGCAGGGACTGATGTTGTGTCTTAGTGTCGTTTCATAGTGCTCTATCGGTGCAAGGTTCATTTTAATTTGTTTTAAAGTAATTTGCGCATAAACAGGTACTAAGCCATACTACTATTGTAGTACTAAGCTTCATTGAAGCTTGGCTTTTAATGAAGAAATAAATATAATTTTTGGCTCAAAAGCCAAACTTTGGGTCAAACAAACTTGGTCGGAACAACGCGAAACTTCTATTTCTTCGAAAATAAAAATTTAAAGACTGAATTTACGCGTAAGAATGCACTACGTACGATTACAATTCCTTTACCAAGATACGAACCTCTGCTATCTTAATTTCTGCAATTAAAGTTTTCTAGAAATATTAAACCAAAAAATTATAAATCGTTCATCTAATTGAACAATCTGCATGCAGATTTAAAATTTAACACAATCAAAAACGTTCAAAAGGCATTTAAAACTTTTTATTGAGGTTAAACAAAAAAGACAGAGACTATGCTACAGTGACTACTCATTGTTTCATTGTTAATTAAGTACTTCAGTAGTATAGTCTAAACATGCTTTTGACAAGTTCTGTTCTCTATGTGACTATATCAGATATAAACCCTGCATTGCAGATGTGTGTAAGTGTAACTAAGTTTTTTTCGAATATAAAGTATGAAGAATTGCCATCAGCGCTGGTTGTTGTGGCACAAGGTCTCCGAAGGCGTTGCTCCAGGGTGCACGCAGCTGTGACAGTGTGATTCGTAGAAGCGTGTCTCGTATTTCTTTATTTTCATATGCATACGGTACTACTACTGTATTCTTTCATTTATTTTAACAATATTCGTGCATATTATTATCGCGCTATCTTTTACTGTTAATTGCTTTGTTTTTGTAGCCTCGTATGTATTGATTCTATTATTTGTATTTCATTCATATCGTTATTATTTCTCGTAAAGTAGTTCTACCTATGTACATGTACTGACGTATGTTATTCTTGCATGATATATTTTATCGATTAATTTGTACATGTACATTGCGCGCCGCGTGGGGGTTGTTTGTCTGGGTTTTGGATTAAGGGTGTTGTTGTTATCTGTTTACCTTTAAATATATGCTTACACTGCAGTCAGCAGCCGCTCTCGCCCTTCCCCTTGCTTCGCGGGCAGGGCACACACACAGGAAACGGTGGGTTTTTAAAAGCGGCTGGAGCCTCGACTCCCTCCTGAGCCTCATCAGCCACGTGAAGCTGGCCAACGGGTCGCTCGAGACGAAGCGACTGTCGTTGAGCAGCGCCTAAGACGATGTCCCGTCGAAGCGGGCGCCCTCCTCAGTCCACTGCAGGTTCGCGCTCTCCAGTCGGTGGCTGCCGCCGCGGCTGTCGCTCTGGCACACCAGGTTGCTGAACCGGCTGCTCCCACCTGCCAGCCAACGACAACGCGCGATACACCGAGCACTGCGACTGCTGCACTGCAGCTCCAGCTCCGATCGTGACGGCACCGCTTGCCTGCATCGTGCGACACACCTGCTGGTAGTGGAAGAGCGAGCACACACCTGTCTGCTTGTTCTACTCAAGCACCAGGTCGTCAGGTGGTTCGCTGCTTGCTTTCAACACGCAGGCTTGCAGGCCTCCTGTCGTTAGTTGCCAAGTCAACAAGAGGTCTCACCAGCTCGTATGTACAACATAAGTCGGCAAACTTTTTTTTTACCGCAAGGGCCAGATAGAGAACCTAGCGCATAACTGCGGGACACAGGAGAAAGGAGCTGTAAGAGAATAAAGGAGAAGAAAGAGGAGACAATCAATAGGATAGGGGAAAGGAGGAACAGGAGAGGAGAGAGCAGAGGATCGAGAGAGGAGAGGAGAAGAAAGAGGAGAGGAGAGAGGAGAAGATGGAGAGAGGAGAGAGGAGAAGATGGAGAGAGGAGAGGAGAAGAAAGAGGAGAGGAGAGAGGAGAGGATGGAGAGAGGAGAGGAGAAGAAAGAGGAGAGGAGAGAGGAGAGGATGGAGAGAGTAGAGGAGAAGAAAGAGGAGAGGAGAGAGGAGAGGAGAGAGGAGAGGAGAGGGAAGAGAAGAAAGTAGAGGACATGGGAAAGGAGAGAAAAGGAGAGGAGATTGGAGAAGATCGAGCTGAGAAGAGACACAACCCTTGTTGGATTGCCATTGTAAAGTTTCAAAGGACCGGAGGGCCGAAAAGAGACGCTGGCCGGAGTTTAGCGACCCCTGAATTGTACATGTACAAGTATGTATGCATATACAGGTATATATATTGCAAGTCCTTAAGTGACAGAGTAAATCATATCTCTAACTACTACTGCATACATTCAGTTCCAGCGGAGGGTGGTTAACATCTCTTGCATCGATAATGTTCATAAGACCTTCTAAATCAAGACTATTTAATAATTGCGTCAACAGCGAGTTGCAGTACATGTAGATGACGGCGCTGCCGTGACCACTGCAGTCGCTGCTGTGGCGACCGTGGCCACAGCGGACGGCCGGTAGTCGATGGAGCTCAGCCGCAGCTGTCGCTTGACAGCCAGTCGAAACCTCGGGTTGGCGTACACGTCAGATGAAAAAGTTACAGGCGCCATCGAGCGAGGCGATGAAGTTCCCGACGAGGCCAATAACGATGTAGACTGGAGTGGGCACCGTCAGCAGGACGTTGAATCCGAACAGGATCATGGGGATCTGGCAGAGGAGGTACAGCTGCAGAAGGAGCACAATCACCCGAGTCGTGTCTTTACGCTGCTGGCCGTCAAAGCCTCGATTAGGTTGTCCAGTCCAGGCAAAACGAAGTCCTCGACGACGTAGGGACCGCAGCAGATAGATGTTGGCCAGCACGGCGACAACTACCGGAGTGACCGTCTGCAGTCCGTAGTTCACTATGGTTGTGTACACTGGGAACACGCGGCTGGCAACTATGGCGACTCGATAGAGACCGTCCGAGCAGAGACACAGGACGGTGCTCACCTCCAGACAGCGGATTACCGAAGTAGACAAGCTGACTGTCCAGATCGAAGCCAAGCAGGCGGCTGTCCGGTTTCTGGAGAACCACAGGTTGGCACGGATTGGCCAGCGAATCTTGGCGCCGCGCACCACGGACACGAACAGCATGGTCCAGTTGTGCGCGGTCAGGAACGGCGCCCGCAGCGCCCACGCGATCGGGTGAGCGTACACGACAAAGTTGAAGAACTCAGATCTCCAGGCCGGCACAGACTCCAGCGTGTGGCAGGCATTGTCGATGGTGTTTCCGATCACAAATATCGTGTCGGTGACGGCCAGAGACCGCAGCTGCAGGGCCAGCGCACAGTCAGACTCCACCCGACCCAGAGCCGCAAAGGCGATGCAGTTGCACACGACTGCCACGAGGCACACCAAAGTCTGCAGAACGTTAAACGTTACGTAGAACGAGATGAACCAGAGTTCATTTTGATGCGACCAGCGCTCCAACTCGACTTCACTTGAGCAGTTGATTTCTACAGAGAATCGGTAAGAACTTATGCTCATCTGCTGCATTGCGTTCAGCTGCCAGGGCTGGTCCATACTGGTCTGAAGGAAGTTTATCTCGCTCCTGTGTTTGCACTGCTGGTCAATTTATAATGCACCGAATCTAGCCATGCTTGAGAAACTTCTATCGATAAAACTTCACGATTGGAACTTTTATATTTGGAAATCAGTTTTTATCGCGGAGCATCGAAAATACTGACTTCAGTGGAATTGCATTAGTCTCAAAAGAGCTTGCCAAGTGTTAATATTTGATCATTTCGTCGGGCGATAACATGTGTGAAACAGACGGTTTCCGGACGCACAAAAAAGTTTTTTGTGAACTGAGTCCGTTAAAGAGGCAAATTGGGTGCCATAAATCTGTACAGCACCCCATCAGTGACCCTACAGCTCCCCCCATCAGTGACCCTACAGCTCTCCCATCAGTGACCCTACAGCTCCCCCCATCAGTGACCCTACAGCTCCCCCATCAGTGACCCTACAGCTCCCCCATCAGTGACCCTACAGCTCCCCCATCAGTGACCCTACAGCTCCCCCCATCAGTGACCCTACAGCTCCCCCATCAGTGACCCTACAGCTCCCCCATCAGTGACCCTACAGCTCCCCCATCAGGGACCCTACAGCTCCCCCATCAGTGACCCTACAGCTCCCCCATCAGTGACCCTACAGCTCCCCCATCAGTGACCCTACAGCTCCCCCATCAGTGACCCTACAGCTCCCCCATCAGTGACCCTACAGCTCCCTCATCAGTGACCCTACAGCTCCCCCATCAGTGACCCTACAGCTCCCTCATCAGTGACCCTACAGCTCCCCCATCAGTGACCCTACAGCTCCCCCATCAGTGACCCTACAGCTCTCCCATCAGTGACCCTACAGCTCCCCCCATCAGTGACCCTACAGCTCCCCATCAGTGACCCTACAGCTCCACATCAGTGACCCTACAGCTCCACATCAGTGACTACAGCTCCACATCAGTGACTACAGCTCCACATCAGTGACCCTACAGCTCCCCCATCAGTGACCCTACAGCTCCCCCATCAGTGACCCTACAGCTCTCCCATCAGTGACCCTACAGCTCCCTCATCAGTGACCCTACAGCTCCCCCATCAGTGACCCTACAGCTCCCCCATCAGTGACCCTGCATCTCTCCCATCAGTGACCCTACAGCTCCACATCAGTGACCCTACAGCTCCACATCAGTGACTACAGCTCCACATCAGTGACCCTACAGCTCCTCATCAAAGACCCTACAGCTCCCCATCAGTGACTACAGCTCCCGATCAGTGACCCTACAGCTCCCTCATCAGTGACCCTACAGCTCCCCCATCAGTGACTACAGCTCCCGATCAGTGACCCTACAGCTCCCTCATCAGTGACCCTACAGCTCCCCCATCAGTGACTACAGCTCCCCCATCAGTGACCCTACAGCTCCCTCATCAGTGACCCTACAGCTCCCCCCATCAGTGACCCTACAGCTCCCCATCAGTGACCCTACAGCTCCATATCAGTGACCCTACATCTCTCCCATCAGTGACCCTACAGCTCCACATCAGTGACCCTACAGCTCCACATCAGTGACTACAGCTCCACATCAGTGACCCTACAGCTCCTCATCAAAGACCCTACAGCTCCCCATCAGTGACTACAGCTCCCGATCAGTGACCCTACAGCTTCCAACATGTACTTTTCCGAAGTTCTTATAGTCAGATCTCTGTTATTTTATTTATGTAAGTTTAAGAAGCATTCTGACATCATATATTGATGTCGGGAAGATAAGTATATTTATTTCCGACAATCTGCTAGATAGCCAGACAATAGTCACAAATCCACTCCCATTACCAAAATCCTATGCTGTAATTGAACTCGTAGCCGACTCGTAGTATCGGGGACTGACGGTCTCAGGAACAATGGACAGACATCGCTTTCCCGACATCTTCTTGTCTCAGCTGCTTCTCAGCCAGTCCGAAACATCTCACGCAAAGGCCCGGGTCCTTATCGAAGTAGCTGTACCCGTACCCAATCTGCAGCTGTTGACGTCCGAGTTCAAACGGCGAGCCGAACTTCTCAGAGTAGCGCTTGCTTGCAGGGGACTCGCCATTGATGCTAGAGCTCAAAACTTGGTCTTTCATTGTCAGTGTGATGTCGCAAGGAGATCCACGGCAGTGGTGAGCATCGTACACGTGGCGGTTAAAATAGATAAACGAGTGCGTGGCATTTCCAGGCACCATCGTGTTCACTTCAAGGACAAATGCGCCTGTCGAATTGTGCCAGAAGCCATGAACAAGGTATGGATAGTGACTCGGCCTGTCCGACAGAACAGAGAAAAAGTTCATTCGGTTCTTATTGGCTTGCTGCAGCCTAAAGTACATAGTCCATTCTCCAGTTGAGAAAACAGATTTTGCATAGGATGTGAACCCTCCGACGCCGAAATATTCCTGGTAGATGCTACCATTCATCTTAAAGCAGGCCCCGGCCTCTGCCGACCTCTCCACGCCGAACTGGTCCCCGATGGCGAATGCGCGCGGGTCCACCAGGTTGTCGAGGCCTCTTCTGAAGTCGAACGCAGCCACGAGGCCGTCCACAGGTGGAGTGACGCCTCCGTCAGGTGCAGAGGTGACGCCTCCGTCAGGTGCAGAGGTGACGCCTCCGTCAGGTGCAGAGGTGACGCCTCCGTCAGGTGCAGAGGTGACGCCTCCGTCAGGTGTGGAGGTGACGCCTCCGTCAGGTGTGGAGGTACCGTCCGACGCCTCCGTCTTGCACACGAACCTGTGCCTGCTGTGGCACCTGTCACTGCGCAGTCGACCAGCTGACAGCGTGACGCAGTTCACAGTCCAGTCCGCACTGTTCGGGTGTCCAGTCTCCCATGCGGGCAGCTTGTTGTCGTGTTTCCCTCAGAAATCCGTCCACTGGTAGCAGAGCTCGCGACCCGCACTGTCAGGGAAGCAGGGGTTCAGCTTGATGAGGCCGAGCCACACCGAGTCGAGCAGCTCTGCCGACTCGCAGCTGTCGATTCCGAAGCTGAGCTTGTTCACAAAGTCCAGCTCAGACTGGGTGAGCACCGACGCCAGCTGCGACGAGTTTCGCTGGCAGTAGAAGTTGGCCTCGTTGAAGTTGGCCTCAAACTGCGGCATCACGTAGCACTGCTCGTTGTGCAGCCACCAGCCGCTGGGACATCGGCCCTTCGACCGCCACCACCAGTCGACGAGACTGCTGGAGTTGGCGCTCAACTTGCACACAAACGGGTGCCGCTCGTGATACAGCGAGTTGAGCCACCACTCACCGTCACTTCGGATCAGAGGCTTGTGAACGCTGTCCAGCTGAGAGAAGTTGTGTCTCTCGAAGCTCCCTACGCCGCCGCCGTCCGTCCACCTGTAGCTTGTAGGGTCGGCCAGACGGTCGAGGTCGGTGCCGAACAAACCGATCCAGGCGTCTCTGCAGTGAGACAGTCGGCCTACCAGTCGGTTCTCTTGCTCACTTTGGATGGAAGCGAGGTGAGCCCGGTGAGACAGACACGTCTGCTCGGCCTGAAACCAGTAGTTCGGCTCGCTGAACCACTTGTAGCATGAGTGAGCTCGGTGTGTCCAGCCGTGTCCGGGACACTGAGCAGAGGCGGCGCCGGTGAGCAGCAGAGCTGCAGTGGCTGCGGCGAGGCAGGCAGTGAGTAGCTGGCGGTGCTGCATTTGCTGAGTCGCCAATGGGAGTCGCTGATTGGAGCGGCCACTTTGAGTTGCAGATTTGAGCAGGCATTGCGAGTCGGCATTTATCCACTCGAGCTGCTGCTGGAATGCGTGGAGGGCGTGGAATCTCGCCAGATTGAGTGGCGCGGCCTCAGCTGAGGCTCTGCTGTAGTTGCAGGTCTGATGTGGCTGTCCGAGTCACGTTTCACCGTGGAGCTGCGATCGTGACAGCAGCCGAGTTGCTGAGGCCCCGAGAGGAGTGAGGGCTCAGAGCCGCAGCATTGTGATACTCAGCTTTGTTTGAGACAGGCGCAGCTGTCAGTCAGCCAGATATGAAGTCCGTCCGTGTGCACATGTCGATTAGTCGCTGCGGATCGCTCATGCTGGCTGATCTCACAAGCATTGGCACGGGCGTGTGTTACAGATTTCGGATTAAAGCTACTACCAGGGAAGACGCAAGGAAATTCCTTTTATAAAGATTTACACTGATTTAGTGTATTGTGCATACATTACGAGTGCAATTGGATAGTCGCTTTACTCACTGGTAACATTTTACTAGTCGTATGCATGGAAATTGAAGGTGTCTTAAAGTTTGCTGTTTCAGATGATACGGATGATACATACATGTACATGTAAAACAACCGCATTTACTCGATCCGCAGCATTGCATGCAGGCTCCCAGAGAACATTTAAACGGGTGGGGGCCGCACAAAGCCAAGATTTCAGTTCCCAGCAGTCGTTAAACAATAATATATCCCTGTAAGTAGTGTTAAAATATAGTCTCATAGTTTTGCGGGTTACGTGTACACGTTTAACCATCTGCAGCTGACACACTAGCTTGTGGTATCTCTCCATCAGCTTGAGGATTCTGTTAGTAAATAATAATTCTGTCGGGGTCCTTTGTATCCACGGCTTAATTCAAGCCAGAAAAGGCTGAGCTGCAGTTGCATTTTCATACGCCAGCTATAGGTAAAATATAATTGGTTTTATCTTTAGGAACAGTACCCATGGCAATTTCGGCGAATAGGGTAGTACTGTATGTACTACCCTGCTTGATTTCCAAGTGCCCAACAGTAGTTTCAAATAGAGCTGTGATGCTTGTGCCGTATAGATTTTATTTTGATCTGATGTCCATCGTGTCAAAGTCGAACGAAACGGTTTCATTTTATTTAAAGCACACAGTGGGAAAGTGTACCTAATATTCAAAAGTGCTGTTTAAAGTTTTTTTAAAAGTGTTCTTTGTTAATGTCGCAACAAATTAAGAATATTTGTTAAAATTTTATTGTTTACGTGGCACTTTTTTAACGTATTTAATTTATCTAAATTTCTATAGAGCTTAGTAACATAACATGCTTGATGAGTATTGATCACTAAGTAGTTCAGGTATTTTGACACAGAATCGACCTTTACTTTACTGCTTTACTGTATTATTTACATTTTTAAAGTTTAAGCGAAGTTTGCGTGCTTTGACATCTTTTGGTGAAAAATTGTGATCTAGAGAAGTTTTTTGCTTAATGTCCTACTGTCCTGGCCCTGGCTATAATTTAGGCCTTTAATTAAGCTATACCTAAAGGCTATGACTTTGCCAGTAAATTAAGAATCACTACCTCTTTGAATTTTGACGCACGAAAATAGATTTTAAAGTAACTGTCTCTTGTGGATGCGAAACCTAATGTTCTATCTTATTTTGTACTGTACATAAATAAACCATAAAAGAAAACTAAAATGTCAGAGACAGATAAAGTTAAGGTCGCTGTTCGGCTGCGACCTATGAACAAACGAGGTATGCAGACTGTTTTTATTATTCTGATATATATTTAGTAGGTTAGTATTTATGCTTAAGCAATTATTTTACCTAACTTTAATATAACTCTAAGTAGCCTTGCCCTTATAGTTATAAGCCTTGTTGCTCAACTTATGGTTTGAAAGTAACTTAAAAATATTTTTATGAAATTAATCTAAATATGTGGTTCATTATTGATTTTTTTATTTAGTTTGTATGAAAATTTTATGTTTTATATAATGTTTTTTGTTTTATTTACTATTCAAATGTTATAATAATGTCTAGATCTAATCTATCAATGTTTTGTTATGGGGTATTTAATATATCAAATACATTTTTATATTATTTTATATTTACTTTACTATTATGCATCTTATTATAATATTGATCTTTTTAAGAAGTTAAAACTCTAGACCCAAAATAGAATATAAAAAATAACTCTTTAGTATTTTTTGGCCAAATTTGGCTTTGTCAATAAAGTTTTGTTTTGTTTAAATAAAAAATCTCATTTTAACTTTATAATATAGTTTCTATGTATATAATTTTTTCCAAGGCTTAAAAAGTATGTATAAAATAATTATATGTAATCATGCTATTCAAATATTGTACTTTTCTTAGAAATTAAATCTATGCAAGATGATAAATATTAGTTTTTTGAATGTACCAACTAGTTGTTATAATAATAATATGGTAAATCATTTGTTTTAATGTACAAAATAAATAAGAAAAATATTTTTTGTTATTTCTTAGAAGTAGATAAATTAAGATAGAAGTTAGTTAAGCTTAGCACAACTTGGTGGCATTTAGAGGACAAAAGTAAGCCCTATAACAAATAATAATATACTAGGTTGTTATAAAAGCTTCATATTTTGAAAGTAATTATTAGGTCCTTGTAATCATATCCTATGATTTTTTTATTTTTAACTATTAGTAAACATTTTAAAATAAAGCAATATAGCTTAAAATAGTAAAATAAAAGTCAAAGATAAGCAGGTATTTCAAAGAAATACCATAGGTTCAATTAAAGCTATACTTATTATAGATTGACTCTGATAGTATAATACTATATTATATAATAAAATCAATATTTTATTATATAAAATAAAAAATAGGTAGGTGTTTGCCTAAAACCAATGGTCAAATCTTAGATTTCAATCCTAAATGATGCAATGAATGCTTTACCTAGAGTTCTTGTCTCAATTATTAGTGATACAATTTGTACTATAAAGCCCTAGCTTAGGTTAAATCAATAATTTATTCATCTTGTACTTTGAAAAGTAATGGTAGTTATTTTTTAACATTGTTATTACTTTCAATAGAACTGGAGCTACAGACAACATGCATTGTGGAGATGAAAGACAATCAAACATTTTTGCATTCAC
Organism: Macrostomum lignano; assembly: GCA_002269645.1. Classification (NCBI taxonomy): domain Eukaryota; kingdom Metazoa; phylum Platyhelminthes; family Macrostomidae; genus Macrostomum; species Macrostomum lignano. The sequence continues at coordinate 59,636 of NIVC01000349.1, forward strand.
CTCATAGGTAAGTCATGTTATATTTGTTAAATCATTTTTTTAAATATGATTGGATGTTTCTTTCTTTATAATTGAATTTTATAACATTTTTAGCAATTTGGATGGTGGCTCAAAGCAGCCTAAAGTATTTGCTTTCGATCATTGCTTCTGGTCTATGGATCCTGAAGATTCACAGTTTGCTAGTAAGTCAATTTTTCTTTCTATTGAAAATCTAAAACAAGTTAAGTTTATAGTCAATTGTCATTATTTTAATCCCTATTGTAATTGACGCTTATTAAAAAGTTTAGAAAATGAGGCTTTTTGGGTTAAATTTTTTGATAGCACCAAATGAAAAATCTAGAAGAGAGACCCACTGAAGGATCTAGAAGAGGGACCCACTGAAGGATCTGGAAGTGGGACCCACTGAAGGATCTGGAAGAGGGACCCACTGAAGCATCTAAAAGAGGGACCCCCTGAAGGATCTGGAAGTGAGACCCACTGAAGGATCTAGAAGAGGGACCCACTGAAGGATCTGGAAGAGGGACCCACTGAAGGATCTGGAAGAGGGACCCACTGAAGGATCTAAAAGAGGGACCCACTGAAGGATCTGAAAGAGGGACCCACTGAAGGATCTAGAAGAGGGACCCACTGAAGGATCTGGAAGAGGGACCCACTGAAGGATCTAGAAAAGGGACCCACTGAAGGATCTGGAAGAGGGACCCACTGAAGGATCTGGAAGAGGGACCCACTAAAGGATCTGGAAGAGGGACCCACTGAAGGATCTGGAAGTGGGACCCACTGAAGTATCTAGAAGAGGGACCCACTGAAGGATCTGGAAGAGGGACCCACTGAAGGATCTGGAAGTGGGACCCACTGAAGGATCTGGAAGAGGGACCCACTGAAGGATCTGGAAGAGGGACCCACTGAAGGATCTGGAAGAGGGACCCACTAAAGGATCTGGAAGAGGGACCCACTGAAGGATCTGGAAGTGGGACCCACTGAAGTATCTAGAAGAGGGACCCACTGAAGGATCTGGAAGAGGGACCCACTGAAGGATCTGGAAGTGGGACCCACTGAAGGATCTGGAAGAGGGACCCACTGAAGGATCTGGAAGAGGGACCCACTGAAGGATCTGGAAGTGGGACCCACTGAAGTATCTGGAAGTGGGACCCACTGAAGGATCTGGAAGAGGGACCCACTGAAGGATCTGGAAGTGGGACCCACTGAAGGATCTAGAAAAGGGACCCACTGAAGGATCTGGAAGAGGGACCCACTGAAGGATCTGGAAGTGGGACCCACTGAAGGATCTGGAAGAGGGACCCACTAAAGGATCTGGAAGAGGGACCCACTAAAGGATCTGGAATAGGGACCCACTGAAGGATCTGGAAGAGGGACCCACTGAAGGACCTGGAAGAGGGACCCACTGAAGGATCTAAAAGAGGGATCCACTAAAGGATCTAAAAGAGGGACCCACTAAAGGATCTAAAAGAGGGACCCACTAAAGGATCTAAAAGAGGGACCCACTAAAGGATCTGGAAGAGGGACCCACTAAAGGATCTGGAAGAGGGACCCACTGAAGGATCTGGAAGAGGGACCCACTGAAGGATCTGGAAGAGGGACCCACTGAAGGATCTGGAAGAGGGACCCACTGAAGGATCTGGAAGAGGGACCCACTGAAGGATCTAAAAGAGGGATCCACTAAAGGATCTAAAAGAGGGACCCACTAAAGGATCTAAAAGAGGGACCCACTAAAGGATCTAAAAGAGGGACCCACTAAAGGATCTGGAAGAGGGACCCACTAAAGGATCTGGAAGAGGGACCCACTGAAGGATCTGGAAGAGTGACCCACTGAAGGATCTGGAAGAGGGACCCACTGAATAATCTGGAAGAGGGACCCACTGAAGGATCTGGAAGAGGGACCCACTGAAGGACCTGGAATAGGGACCCACTGAAGGATCTAAAAGAGGGATCCACTAAAGGATCTAAAAGAGGGACCCACTAAAGGATCTAAAAGAGGGACCCACTAAAGGATCTAAAAGAGGGACCCACTAAAGGATCTGGAAGAGGGACCCACTGAAGGATCTGGAAGAGGGACCCACTGAAGGATCTGGAAGAGGGACCCACTGAAGTATCTGGAAGAGGGACCCACTGAAGGATCTGGAAGAGGGACCCACTGAAGTATCTGGAAGAGGGACCCACTGAAGGATCTGGAAGAGGGACCCACTGAAGGATCTGGAAGAGGGACCCACTGAAGTATCTGGAAGTGGGACCCACTGAAGGATCTGGAAGAGGGACCCACTGAAGGATCTGGAAGAGGGACCCACTGAAGTATCTGGAAGAGGGACCCACTGAAGGATCTGGAAGAGGGACCCACTGAAGGATCTGGAAGAGGGACCCACTGAAGGATCTGGAAGAGGGACCCACTGAAGGATCTGGAAGAGGCACTCACTGAAGGATCTGGAAGAGGCACTGACTGAAGGATCTGGATTAGTTGATGAGGCTAAATGTTTTGAATACACGAAGAGTCAGCAGCTTTACTGAGACTGGAATCTGCATTGTGAGCAGTTTAGCACTCCAATTACTCAATTTCGCACATACACGCTGCCAGGTCAAGCTGACGTATTCGAAGCCCTTGGCACATGCGTGCTGGACAGCGCATTCCAAGGCTACAACGGATGCATATTTGCCTACGGCCAGACAGGCTCGGGGAAATCCTACACAATGATGGGATCGCAGGACTCTCAGAAGGGGATCATTCCCCGACTATGCGACGCAATGTTCAATAGGATTCAATCGCAGGGCGTCTCTGACGATTCCGTCAGCTGCAAAGTGGAAGTCAGCTATATTGAAATCTACAATGAGAAAGTGCACGATCTGCTGGATTTGTCCGGACCGAAGAAGTACTTGAAAGTTCGAGAGCACAATATCTTGGGTCCGTATGTTGATGGATTGTCCCAGCTGGTTGTGTCCTCTTTTGAGGTGAGTGGTTTTATTAACTACCATAATGGATTTTATTTAGGACAGATTGAGTAGGTTTGCATGCAGAGCTCAGATCAGTTGAGTAGGTTTGCATGCAGATCTCAGATCAATTGAGTAGGTTTGCATGCAGATAGCTCAGATCAGTTGAGTAGGTTTGCATGCAGAGCTCAGATCAGTTGAGTAGGTTTGCATGCAGATCTCAGATCAATTGAGTAGGTTTGCATGCAGAGCTCAGATCAGTTGAGTAGGTTTGCATGTAGATCTCAGATCAATTGAGTAGGTTTGCATGTAGATCTCAGATCAGTTGAGTAGGTTTGCATGCAGATAGCAGCAGATCTCAGATCAGTCATACAAAGGGAAGTGATATGCAAAAGTAAATATCGATAAAATGAGTAAGTGGCTTGGATAATGAAAGAGAGTTGAGTGAATGAAGTGAGCGACAGGACCGCTCGGCCAGAGATAGAGAGATTCGGAGAATTGAATTGACGCCCGTGCGGGCAGTGGAACTTGACTGCATGCGAGGAGTTCGGGGGCTCCAACTAACACGGATGATTTAGAAGGGGAGCCGAGCTGCAGCTGGGAAGGCTGGGGGCTCTTGGGACTTTTTTGGCGGGAATAGCTTATAAGAGCTTGTAGAAAGGAATTTTCCCACCATCGAATGCAGCGAACACAGAAAGGGAGCGGCGGTCGTCCCGCATAGAAATCTAATTTTTATCCCCAAGGCTATCCTCTTCTAGCCTTCCATCCTTGCTTTGCCTATTTTTTCACCCTCAATCCTTATCCTGTGCCGGGGGACTGGGTCCATGGACTCCTACATCTAGAACCTGGACCTAACTCTTATTCTAAAGCTTAAATGAAAGTCTTCGCGGTATTTGAGTATGAAAACAATGATTGCAATCAAGATTGATAGGGTCATAAATAAAAGTTGGTTGAATTGTTTTGTGCGTGTTCTGGTGTGAACTCCAGATTCTGGCTCTGGTGTAATCCATGACTTTATAAGACTCTTGCCTACTGAAGTGTCTTGTCTTGTCTCCACACAGAGTTTGTTATCTCCTCTACCTCTACACACGCTGCGTGCACCTGCTAAAGCTTCAAGTTATCAGTTGTGTAGTGTGTGCTATAGTGTGGGCTTGCAGGCTCTGTGATATCTGTTCTGTGTGTTGTGTGTCATTTACCAACGTCTTTTAACTGGTCTTTTCCCGGTTCTCCTATGTCAGTTTTTTTAGCGGCCCATTTGTACACGCAGGCACAGCACTGGTACACACGCTCACACGGGGTGTACATCGGTCCTTTGACTTTCTAATACTGTCAGGCATGAATATAGCCGCGCCCCCAATCGACACGATAGGGGTCGTGGTGTGAGAGTTGGACTTGTTTACCGTTGTAAGCTGTTCTGCCATTCTGCCAATTGCTTTCGAAGGGAGAATGAGAGGGATGGAGAGAGTAAGAGGGAGAGAGTGAGAGTGAGAGAGTGAGAGGGTCGAGGGAGAGAGTGTGAGAGGGTGAGAGAGTGTGAGAGGGAGTGAGAGTGAGAGAGAGTGAGAGGATTTGAGAGGGGTAGAGAGAGTTAGAGGATCGAGGGAGAGAGTTTGAGAGGATGAGAGTGTGAGTGTGAGAGGATAAGAGAGTGTGGGAGGGGAAGAGACAGTGGGATGGAGAGAGAGAGTGAGAGTGAGAGGGAAAGAGTGTGAGAGTGTGAGAGTGAGATGGAGAGAGAGAGTGAGAGTGAGAGGGAAAGAGTGTGAGAGTGAGAGAGTGTGAGGGAAAGAGTGTGAGAGTGAGAGTGAGAGGGAAAGAGTGTGAGAGTGAGAGAGTGTGAGAGTGAGAGTGAGAGAGTGAGAGGGAGATAGTGTGAGTGTGAGAGGGAGAGAGTGTGAGAGTGAGAGTGAGAGAGTGAGAGGGAGAGAGTGTGAGTGTGAGAGGGAGAGAGTGAGAGAGTGAGAGTGAGAGAGGGAGAGAGTGTGAGAGTGAGTGTGAGAGGGAGAGAGTGAGAGTGAGAGAGGGAGAGAGTGTGAGTGTGAGAGGGAGAGAGTGTGAGAGTGAGAGAGTGAGAGTGTGAGTGTGAGAGGGAGAGAGTGTGAGAGTGAGAGTGAGAGAGTGTGAGTGTGAGAGGGAGAGAGTGTGAGAGTGAGAGAGTGAGTGTGAGAGGGAGAGAGTGTGAGAGTGAGAGTGTGAGAGTGAGAGAGTGAGAGTGTGAGAGAGTGAGAGTGTGAGTGTGAGAGAGTGAGAGTGTGAGAGTGTGAGAGTGTGAATGTGAGAGGGAGAGAGAGTGAGAGTGTGAGAGTGTGAGTGTGAGAGGGAGAGAGTGTGAGAGTGAGAGAGTGAGTGTGAGAGGGAGAGAGTGTGAGAGTGAGAGTGTGAGAGTGAGAGAGTGAGAGTGTGAGAGAGTGAGAGTGTGAGTGTGAGAGAGTGAGAGTGTGAGAGTGTGAGAGTGTGAATGTGAGAGGGAGAGAGAGTGAGAGTGTGAGAGTGTGAGTGTGAGAGGGAGAGAGTGTGAGAGTGTGAGAGTGTGAGTGTGAGAGTGAGAGTGTGAGTGTGAGAGGGAGAGAGTGTGAGAGTGTGAGTGTGAGAGTGAGAGAGAGAGTGTGAGAGTGTGAGAGTGTGAGTGTGAGAGAGTGAGAGTGTGAGAGTGTGAGTGTGAGAGAGTGAGAGTGTGAGAGTGAGAGTGTGAGAGTGTGAGTGTGAGAGGGAGAGAGTGTGAGAGTGTGAGAGTGTGAGTGTGAGAGAGTGTGAGTGTGAGAGTGAGAGTGTGAGTGTGAGAGGGAGAGAGTGTGAGAGTGTGAGTGTGAGAGTGAGAGAGAGAGAGTGTGAGAGTGTGAGTGTGAGAGAGTGAGAGTGTGAGAGTGTGAGTGTGAGAGAGTGAGAGTGTGAGAGTGAGAGTGTGAGAGGGAGAGAGTGTGAGAGTGAGAGAGTGAGTGTGAGAGGGAGAGAGTGTGAGAGTGAGAGTGTGAGAGTGAGAGAGTGAGAGTGTGAGAGAGTGAGAGTGTGAGTGTGAGAGAGTGAGAGTGTGAGAGTGTGAGAGTGTGAATGTGAGAGGGAGAGAGAGTGAGAGTGTGAGAGTGTGAGAGGGAGAGAGTGTGAGAGTGTGAGAGTGTGAGTGTGAGAGTGAGAGTGTGAGTGTGAGAGGGAGAGAGTGTGAGAGTGTGAGTGTGAGAGTGAGAGAGAGAGTGTGAGAGTGTGAGAGTGTGAGTGTGAGAGAGTGAGAGTGTGAGAGTGTGAGTGTGAGAGAGTGAGAGTGTGAGAGTGAGAGTGTGAGAGTGTGAGTGTGAGAGGGAGAGAGTGTGAGAGTGTGAGAGTGTGAGTGTGAGAGAGTGTGAGTGTGAGAGTGAGAGTGTGAGTGTGAGAGGGAGAGAGTGTGAGAGTGTGAGTGTGAGAGTGAGAGAGAGAGAGTGTGAGAGTGTGAGTGTGAGAGAGTGAGAGTGTGAGAGTGTGAGTGTGAGAGAGTGAGAGTGTGAGAGTGAGAGTGTGAGAGTGTGAGAGTGTGAGTGTGAGAGGGAGAGAGTGTGAGAGTGTGAGAGTGTGAGTGTGAGAGAGTGAGAGTGTGAGAGTGTGAGTGTGAGAGAGTGAGAGTGTGAGTGTGAGAGTGTGAGAGTGTGAGTGTGAGAGAGTGAGAGTGTGAGAGTGTGAGTGTGAGAGAGTGAGAGTGAGAGTGTGAGAGTGTGAGTGTGAGAGGGAGAGAGTGTGAGAGTGAGAGAGTGAGAGTGAGAGTGTGAGAGAGTGAGAGTGTGAGAGTGTGAGTGTGAGAGGGAGAGAGTGTGAGAGTGAGAGAGTGAGAGTGTGAGTGTGAGAGGGAGAGAGTGTGAGAGTGAGAGAGTGAGAGTGTGAGTGTGAGAGGGAGAGAGTGTGAGAGTGAGAGAGTGAGAGTGTGAGTGTGAGAGAGAGAGAGAGTGAGAGTGAGATGGAGAGAGATTGAGAGTGAGTGTCCTTCCCATCTCGCCCTGTGTCCTTTCCCAAGCTCACCCATCCGTTCCTCAAGCTTCTTTATCTTCATGTCCCTCCAGTACGGCCTCTGTCCCCAGCTGCCCACCCCCTCAGTCTGTCATCTGTGATTTTTTATATTCTTTAGCCGTTCTGTCTATATATTTTTATTACTTTCCTCGAATTCTGCTGTCTGGTGGCAGAGCGGACTAAACTGATTAAATTTTGCCTTTCTACTCGTATTCCATCTGTGCCATCGCCATTGTCAATTTCCCATTTGTAGATCTGTCCATTGTGCTCTCAATCTCCCACTCTGTCTCCGCTTCCTTCCCCCTCCTGTCCCGCTTTTTTGTTACTTGATTCTTGATTAAAATCGCATCATGGACTGTTATCCGGAGATCTGGATTAGAAAGCCATGGCCATTTAAACTCCAGGTTTCCAGTGCATCTTTTAACTGTCTATTTCATTATCAGCATTGCCCTGATTGAATTTCTGGTTTACAATAGTACTATTAATTATAGTATAGTACCGTAATAAAAGCCTTATATGCATAAAATTTGCATATGAATGAGCGAGGGGCGGTAGCGTGTTTGAACATTCAATTGAGTTTGATAACAATTATAATCATAATAGTGTAATATTAATAATTCTATATGAATGTGCATATCTGTAGTTGGTTGCTTCAATTGCATACAGGGGATTTGGTTACTCTAATAAACTTGAGGCTGGCTCAAGCCCCAACTCAACATCAGAGGGACTAATGTATGCATCGGCTAGAGGGTCAAGCCATTGATTAGATGTCAGGGCTTAACTTGAGCCTCGTTGCTTTGCAATTTCTTCTTTTTTTCCTATATACTTGCTGTGCATGTGTTACATAATCTCAACCGATTCTGGATTAGGCTCCTGAATTCCTGGTCGCTTGCGTCCGCCTTTCAGTATGTTGAGGATGTTGGGGAGTGTTTTTGTACCAGCTAAAAAATCAGTAGAATAGTATTGCTATATTTGTATTTTTATGTATTTCTTTCTCTATATGTAACATTTTTGGATTGGATATTTTTGTATATCTGTATAGCTGAGAGATGGGATCTGAGAGATGTGATGTGGAGTTGTGATATGAGAGATTGTGTCTGAGAGATGGGATCTGAAAGATGGGATCTGATAGATGGGATCTGAGAGATGAGATCTGAGAGATGGGATCTGAGAGATGTGATGTGGAGTTGTAATATGAGAGATTGGATCTGAGAGATGGGATCTGAAAGATGAGATCTGAGAGATGGGATCTGAGAGATGTGATGTGGAGTTGTGATATGAGAGATTGTGTCTGAGAGATGGGATCTGAAAGATGGGATCTGATAGATGGGATCTGAGAGATGAGATCTGAGAGATGGGATCTGAGAGATGTGATGTGGAGTTGTGATATGAGAGATTGTGTCTGAGAGATGGGATCTGAAAGATGAGATCTGAGAGATGGGATCTGAGAGATGTGATGTGGAGTTGTAATATGAGAGATTGGATCTGAGAGATGGGATCTGAAAGATGGGATCTGAAAGATGAGATCTGAGAGATGGGATCTGAGAGATGTGATGTGGAGTTGTAATATGAGAGATGGATCTGAGAGATGGGATCTGAAAGATGGGATCTGAAAGATGAGATCTGAGAGATGGGATCTGATAGATGGGATCTGAGAGATGGGATCTGAGAGATGTGATCTGAAAGATGGGATCTGAGAGATAGGATCTGAGAGATAGGATCTGAGAGATGGGATCTGAAAGATGGGATCTGAAAGATGAGATCTGAGAGATGGGATCTGATAGATGGGATCTGAGAGATGGGATCTGAGAGATGTGATCTGAAAGATGGGATCTGAGAGATAGGATCTGAGAGATAGGATCTGAGAGATGGGATCTGAAAGATGGGATCTGAAAGATGAGATCTGAGAGATGGGATCTGATAGATGGGATCTGAGAGATGGGATCTGAGAGATGTGATGTGGAGTTGTAATATGAGAGATTGAATCTCAGAGATGGGATCTGAGAGATGGGATCTGAAAGATGGGATCTGGGAGATGGGATCTAGGAGATGGGATCTGAGAGATGGGATCTGGGAGATGGGATCTAGGAGATGGGATCTGAGAGATGGGATCTGAGAGATGGGATCTGGGAGATGGGATCTAGGAGATGGGATTAGAGAGATGGTGAAGCTATATAGAAGTAATATATAGAAGTAGATGCCACAGTTTAACAATCATAACCGCTAATACACCACCAACACCAACAACACACAGGACATCGATAGCCTGATGAACGAGGGCAACAAGTCTCGCACTGTGGCCGCCACCAACATGAACAACGAGAGCAGCAGATCTCACGCTGTGTTCAACATCACCCTGACACAGACCGTCAGCGACTATCAGCTGGATGTACAAGGCGAGAAAGTCAGCAAGTTGAGTCTGGTTGACCTCGCTGGCAGCGAGAGAGCCGTGAAAACCGGAGCAGTCGGCGACCGGCTTCGCGAAGGCTCAAACATCAACAAGTCGCTGACAACGCTCGGCTTAGTGATCTCAGCTCTGGCTGATAACTCCAAGACTAAGAAATTTGTACCTTACAGAGACTCAGTGCTCACCTGGTTGCTCAAAGACAATCTGGGTGGTAATTCTCGCACCTTGATGGTTGCCACACTGAGTCCGGCTGGGGATAACTATGAGGAGACTCTGTCAACTCTGCGCTATGCCGATCGAGCTAAGCGAATCGTCAACCACGCTGTTGTGAATGAAGATCCCAATGCTAGGATTATTCGAGAGCTCAGAGAGGAAGTTGAAACTTTGAAAGCTCAACTGGAAAGTGCTCAAGCTGTGGCCGCTCCGCAGCTGACTGAGAAACTGCAGGAGAGCGAGAAACTGATGAAGGAGATGTCCAAGACTTGGGAGGAGAAACTGCTGGAGACTGAAAGACGGCACAAGGAGAGACACGAAGCCCTAGAGAAGATGGGCGTCTCAGTGCAGGCCAGCGGGATCAGGGTGGACTCGAGCTCGTGCTATCTGGTCAACCTCAATGCCGATCCCAGCCTCAATGAGCTGCTTGTGTACTATTTGAAGGTGAGACTAGGGTGAGACTAGGCTGAGACTAGAGCAAGACTAGGGTGAGACTAGAATGCGACTATCGTGCGACTAGGGTGAGACTAGAGTGAGACTAGAATGAGACTAGGGTGAGACTAGAATGCGACTATCGTGCGACTAGGGCGAGACTAAGGTGAGACTAAGGGGAGACTAGGGTGAGACTAAGGTGAGACTAGGGTGAGACTAGGGTGAGACTAAGGGGAGACTAGGGTGAGACTAAGGGGAGACTAGGGTGAGACTAGAGTGAGACTAGGGCAAAACGAGGGTGAGACTAGAGTGAGACTTGAGTAAGACTAGAGTGAGATTAGATTGAGAATAGAGTGAGACTAGAGGGAGATCACAGACACAGTGAACCTATAAGCATGTCATGTCAGCAGGCTCCATAAACAGAAAATAAAATGCTGACTCACACATTTCACTCCCTGTGCACTCAATATGCTCACATATCAGTAAGTAAAATTTATTATCAGATTTGCTATCAAAAAACCAGACTTTAAGAACACCTGCCCTAATCGAGGTACACTTAATTAATTAGTCTTATTAGCTAATGTAATCTGCAATATACTGAAAAGTAATAGGGGGTTAGGCAATCTCAACAAGTTAATTAAATGCACTGCAATCCTTACTTGATTAATAATAAGAATCTGATATAAATAGTGTTAAATAAAATTCAGAATTTGCGCATGTGACATTTTTGAGCCGAAGAGCACTAGAGCTGGGTGTTTCTAATTTGCATAGATTGCAGACTTTTGCAGTGTCAAGTTAATAACATTTTGCTTGTCCATATTCTCTGATCTATTTTGCAAGGAGCGAACCTGCATTGGTTGCGCCGAGAATCAGGATATTCAACTCAATGGTCTTGGCATAAAGCCGCAGCACTGCGTTATCACAGTCAGCAATGAGGACGATGTATTGATTGCGCCACAGCCCCATGCCAGGTGAGACAAGATCTGGTGGAGTCCCCGATAGATATCTGCTGTGTGATCTAGTGAGATTGGATTCCCCGATAGATATCCTACTGTGTGATCTAGTGAGATTGGATTCCCCGATAGATATCTGCTGTGTGATCTAGTGAGATTGGATTCCCCGATAGATATCCTACTGTGTGATCTAGTGAGATTGGATTCCCCGATAGATATCTGCTGTGTGATCTAGTGAGATTGGATTCCCCGATAGATATCCTACTGTGTGATCTAGTGAGATTGGATTCCCCGATAAATATCTGCTGTGTGATCTAGTGAGATTGGATTCCCCGATAGATATCCTACTGTGTGATCTAGTGAGATTGGATTCCCCGATAGATATGATACTGTGTGATCTAGTGAGATTGGATTCCCCGATAGATATTTTAATGTGTGATCTAGTGAGATTGGATTCCCCGATAAATATCTGCTGTGTGATCTAGTGAGATTGGATTCCCCGATAGATATGATACTGTGTGATCTAGTGAGATTGGATTCCCCGATAGATATCTCACTGTGTGATCTAGTGAGATTGGATTCCCCAAAAGATATCCTACTGTGTGATCTAGTGAGATTGGATTCCCCAAAAAATATCCTACTGTGTGATCTAGTGAGATTGGATTCCCCGATAGATATCCTACTGTGTGATCTAGTGAGATTGGATTCCCCAAAAGATATCCTACTGTGTGATCTAGTGAGATTGGATTCCCCGATAGATATCCTACTGTGTGATCTAGTGAGATTGGATTCCCCAAAAGATATCCTACTGTGTGATCTAGTGAGATTGGATTCCCCGATAGATATCCTACTGTGGGATCTAGTGAGATTGGATTCCCCAAAAGATATCCTACTGTGTGATCTAGTGAGATTGGATTCCCCGATAGATATCCTACTGTGTGATCTAGTGAGATTGGATTCCCCGATAGATATCCTACTGTGTGATCTAGTGAGATTGGATTCCTCGATAGATATTTTAATGTGTGATCTAGTGAGATTGGATTCCCCGATAGATATCTCACTGTGTGATCTAGTGAGATTGGATTCCCCGATAGATATCTCACTGTGTGATCTAGTGAGATTGGATTCCCCGATAGATATCCTACTGTGTGATCTCGTGAGATTGGATTCCCCGATAGATATTTTAATGTGTGATCTAGTGAGATTGGATTCCCCGATAGATATCTCAATGTGTGATCTAGTGAGATTAGATTCCCCGATAGATATCCTACTGTGTGATCTAGTGAGATTAGATTCCCCGATAAATATCCTACTGTGTAATCTAGTGAGATTGGATTCCCCAAAAGATATCCTACTGTGTGATCTAGTGAGATTGGATTCCCCGATAGATATCCTACTGTGTGATCTAGTGAGATTGGATTCCCCGATAGATATCTCAATGTGTGATCTAGTGAGATTAGATTCCCCGATAGATATCCTACTGTGTGATCTAGTGAGATTGGATTCCCCGATAGATATCCTACTGTGTGATCTAGTGAGATTGGATTCCCCGATAGATATCTCAATGTGTGATCTAGTGAGATTAGATTCCCCGATAGATATCCTACTGTGTGATCTAGTGAGATTGGATTCCCCGATAGATATCCTACTGTGTGATCTATTGAGATTGGATTCCCCGATAGATATCTACTGTGTGATCTAGTGAGATTGGATTCCCCGATAGATATCTACTGTGTGATCTAGTGAGATTGGATTCCCCGATAGATATCCTACTGTGTGATCTATTGAGATTGGATTCCCCGATAGATATCTGCTGTGTGATCTAGCGGATTCCCCGATAGATATCTGCTGTGTGATCTAGCGGATTCCCCGATAGATATCTGCTGTGTGATCTATTGAGATTGGATTCCCCGATAGATATCGATGGTCTAAATCTAGAGATTAATTTCTCCAATAGATACTGAGATTCCCGCCCTCCCTCACGCCAGAACCCTGTTGAACGGTTGCGAGATCACATCACCAACGAAGGCAAAACACGGTGACAGGATTCTGTGGGGCAATCATCACTATTTTCGTGTTAATCATCCAAAGATGGCCGCGTCAGCTTCTCGTGAGTTGCTTTAATAAACATAAACAATTTTACAATAAATAATGAAATCAACTGGAAACTTTAATCAAACAATTTTTCGTTAGATGAGACGTCAAATTTTGATTACGCGGATGCTCAAGCCGAAGTCGCCCTGAATGGCACCTCGTCTGAGTCGCTGCGGCTGGCTATGGAAGCTTTGGAACGGCGCTACGAGTCTGATAAAGAGGGTGAGGCAGTGTTTGCGGATATCAGGGAGGATTTGACTGTCTACTGGATGGTCAGGGAGGGTTTGACTGTCTACTGGATGGTCAGGGAGGGTTCGACTGTCTACTGGATGGTCAGGGAGGGTTCGACTGTCTACTGGATGGTCAGGGAGGGTTTGACTGTCTGCTGGATGGTCAGGGAGGGTTTGGCTGTCTGCTGGATGGTCAGGGAGGGTTTGACTGTCTGCTGGATGGTCAGGGAGGGTTAAGGAGTAGAATGGAAGGTCAGAGAGGGTGTAAGAGTGGAATGGAGGTTCAGAGAGGGTGTAAGAGTGGAATGGAGGTTCAGAGAGGGTGTAAGAGTGGAATGGAGGTTCAGAGAGGGTGTAAGAGTGGAATGGAGGGTCAGAGAGGGTGTAGGAGTAGAATGGAGGGTCAGAGAGGGTGTAGGAGTGGAATGGAGGGTCAGAGAGGGTGTAGGAGTGGAATGGAGGGTCAGAGAGGGTGTAGGAGTGGAATTGAGGGTCAGAGAGGGTGTAGGAGTGGAATGGAGGGTCAGAGAGGGTGTAGGAGTAGAATGGAGGGTCAGAGAGGGTGTAGGAGTGAAATAGAGGGTCAGAGAGGGTGTAGGAGTGGAAAGAAGGAGTTAATACACTCATAGACCGCCAATTTAGGAAATGCCTTCTGTTTACAAGAGTTAAGTATATATAGTTTCCGTATTGTCATGTCATAAATTAATAAGAACATTCTATCTTAATTCTATTCTCTTTTTTGAATTAAAACTGCAGTTTTTCCTCTCTGCCGTCTCTGCCTAATCTGGCCTGTGCGATCAGGATTTCTCTTTGCACTGGGCATCAGTTCACGCCTCGTCTGTCTCGCTCAGACTCCCGCTCCATCAGCTCGCCATCCTCGCTCCCCAACAAATTCTTCTTTTTTCGTTTTTTCGTCTAGAGAGAAAGAGAGAGAGAGAGAGAGAGAGAGAGAGGGAGAGAGAGAGAGAGAGAGAGTAAGCGAAAGCTGAGATGGAAAGGGGATGGGAGAGGCGGAGATGAGGGGAAAAGTAGGGAATAAAGTTTGAAACTGGCCACGAGCCAGACCTGGTCATTCCCGAATCTCCCATGGGAGATCCCCGGCCTCTCCTTCATCCGCTCTTCCTGCGACATTCCTTCATTCTCCGGCTCTGTGGCTCTGCTTTTGCTGCTGCTTGCTGCTTTTTGACGCTTGTTTTGTTCTTCACTAAATTTGTTGTCTCTAGATCTGTCTGAATCTGTAGATCTGTCTGTAGATCTGCCTGTAGATCTGTCTGTAGATCTGCCTGCATATCTGTATGAAGATCTGTTTGTAGATACATCTGTTCATAAATTTGTTTATAGATGTCTATGGATCTGTCTGTAGATCTGTCTATATATCTGTATGTAGTCTGTCTGTATATCTGTCTATAGATCTCTCTCTAGATCTCTATGTAGATCTGTATATAGATCTCTATCTAGATCTGTCTATAGATCTATCTGTAGGTTTAACTGTAGATCTCTGTAGATCTCTCTGTAGATCTGTCTGCAAATTCCTATACCTATGAATGTGTCCGTATTTCCCTATAAAATTTCTATTCATTATTTGTCGAAAATGAAGAATAATAATTGTAATCATATAAATTTTTGATGCCTTATCTTTAATAAAATAAGTTAAAAGAATCCGGTGCGTCTGTGTCTGGTACTCCTGTGCTTGGTACGATACTACTAAGACACTCAGACAGCGAGCAAGACATCTTTTCATGAAGTTTCATGGAGAACTAGTATGCTGTTTGTGTGTTGTGTGTGTCAGCCGTCAGCTCGAGCAATGGGGAGGCTGCCGAGGCAGGGATGAGAAGGCCGCTCTGTGTCCAGGGGATTTGTCTGTCCGCTTCCTTCCCTTCCCCTCATCCTCCACCCCCAGCTTCTCCTGCGAGTGCCGCGGCTAATTATCCTGTCTGAGAGCGCGCATCCCCGTCTCTGTGTTCATCTCTCTTCCTCTCCTTAACTCTGTTTTTTCCTGCTGCTGGCCCTTGCTTTTTTCCGAGTTTCTTTCTGCTCCGCTCTGTGCTCTCTTCACCGTCGTCTCTTAACTGTTGTTCGGTTTGCACTTCAAATCCTTCGCTTGTGTCTTATAAGCTCTGATGCGTCTTTCTCTTATCTTCTATTAAAGTACTTTTCAAGGCTACGTGTGCATAGTACTGTATTCTCAAATAGTTTTCGATACATATCGGTAGGAAGCTAATTAAGCTACGTGTGTATAGTACTGTATTCTCAAATAGTTTTCGATACATATCGGTAGGGAGCAAATTAGGCTATGTGTATGTGTGTATATTACTGTATTTTTTAATAGTTTTCGACACACATCGGTAGGGAGCTAATTAAGCTACGTGTGTAAAGTACTGTATTCTCTAATACTCGTACTTTTCGATACATATCGGTAGATAGCTAAGCTACGTGTATAGTAGTGTATTCTCTATTAGTTTTCGATACATATCGGTAGATAGCTAAGCTACGTGTATAGTAGTGTATTCTCTAATAGTTTTCGATGCATATCGGTAGATAGCTAAGCTACGTGTATAGTAGTGTATTCTCTAATAGTTTTCGATGCATATCGGTAGATAGCTAAGCTACGTGTATAGTAGTGTATTCTCTATTAGTTTTCGATGCATATCGGTAGGGAGCTAAGCTACGTGTATAGTAGTGTATTCTCTAATAGTTTTCGATGCATATCGGTAGATAGCTAAGCTACGTGTATAGTAGTGTATTCTCTAATAGTTTTCGATGCATATCGGTAGATAGCTAAGCTACGTGTATAGTAGTGTATTCTCTAATAGTTTTCGATGCATATCGGTAGATAGCTAAGCTACGTGTATAGTAGTGTATTCTCTAATAGTTTTCGATGCATATCGGTAGGGATCTAAGCTACGTGTATAGTAGTGTATTCTCTAATAGTTTTCGATGCATATCGGTAGATAGCTAAGCTACGTGTATAGTAGTGTATTCTCTAATAGTTTTCGATGCATATCGGTAGATAGCTAAGCTACGTGTATAGTAGTGTATTCTCTAATAGTTTTCGATGCATATCGGTAGGGATCTAAGCTACGTGTATAGTACTGTATTCTCTATTAGTTTTCGATACATATCGGTAGATAGCTAAGCTACGTGTATAGTAGTGTATTCTCTATTAGTTTTCGATGCATATCGGTAGGGATCTAAGCTACGTGTATAGTAGTGTATTCTCTAATAGTTTTCGATGCATATCGGTAGGGATCTAAGCTACGTGTATAGTAGTGTATTCTCTATTAGTTTTCGATGCATATCGGTAGGGAGCTAAGCTACGTGTATAGTAGTGTATTCTCTAATAGTTTTCGATGCATATCGGTAGATAGCTAAGCTACGTGTATAGTAGTGTATTCTCTATTAGTTTTCGATACATATCGGTAGATAGCTAAGCTACGTGTATAGTAGTGTATTCTCTATTAGTTTTCGATGCATATCGGTAGATAGCTAAGCTACGTGTATAGTAGTGTATTCTCTATTAGTTTTCGATGCATATCGGTAGGGATCTAAGCTACGTGTATAGTAGTGTATTCTCTATTAGTTTTCGATACATATCGGTAGATAGCTAAGCTACGTGTATAGTAGTGTATTCTCTAATAGTTTTCGATGCATATCGGTAGATAGCTAAGCTACGTGTATAGTAGTGTATTCTCTATTAGTTTTCGATACATATCGGTAGATAGCTAAGCTACGTGTATAGTAGTGTATTCTCTATTAGTTTTCGATGCATATCGGTAGGGATCTAAGCTACGTGTATAGTAGTGTATTCTCTATTAGTTTTCGATGCATATCGGTAGGGATCTAAGCTACGTGTATAGTACTGTATTCTCTATTAGTTTTCGATGCATATCGGTAGGGATCTAAGCTACGTGTATAGTACTGTATTCTCTATTAGTTTTCGATGCATATCGGTAGGGATCTAAGCTACGTGTATAGTACTGTATTCTCTATTAGTTTTCGATGCATATCGGTAGGGATCTAAGCTACGTGTATAGTAGTGTATTCTCTAATAGTTTTCGATGCATATCGGTAGATAGCTAAGCTACGTGTATAGTAGTGTATTCTCTATTAGTTTTCGATGCATATCGGTAGGGATCTAAGCTACGTGTATAGTAGTGTATTCTCTATTAGTTTTCGATACATATCGGTAGATAGCTAAGCTACGTGTATAGTAGTGTATTCTCTATTAGTTTTCGATGCATATCGGTAGATAGCTAAGCTACGTGTATAGTAGTGTATTCTCTATTAGTTTTCGATGCATATCGGTAGGGAGCTAAGCTACGTGTATAGTAGTGTATTCTCTATTAGTTTTCGATGCATATCGGTAGATAGCTAAGCTACGTGTATAGTACTGTATTCTCTAATAGTTGTCGATACATATCGGTAGGGATCTAAGCTACGTGTATAGTAGTGTATTCTCTAATAGTTTTCGATGCATATCGGTAGATAGCTAAGCTACGTGTATAGTAGTGTATTCTCTATTAGTTTTCGATGCATATCGGTAGGGATCTAAGCTACGTGTATAGTAGTGTATTCTCTAATAGTTTTCGATGCATATCGGTAGGGATCTAAGCTACGTGTATAGTAGTGTATTCTCTATTAGTTTTCGATGCATATCGGTAGATAGCTAAGCTACGTGTATAGTAGTGTATTCTCTAATAGTTTTCGATGCATATCGGTAGGGATCTAAGCTACGTGTATAGTACTGTATTCTCTAATAGTTTTCGATGCATATCGGTAGATAGCTAAGCTACGTGTATAGTAGTGTATTCTCTATTAGTTTTCGATGCATATCGGTAGGGAGCTAAGCTACGTGTATAGTAGTGTATTCTCTATTAGTTTTCGATGCATATCGGTAGATAGCTAAGCTACGTGTATAGTACTGTATTCTCTAATAGTTGTCGATACATATCGGTAGGGATCTAAGCTACGTGTATAGTAGTGTATTCTCTAATAGTTTTCGATGCATATCGGTAGGGAGCTAAGCTACGTGTATAGTACTGTATTCTCTAATAGTTGTCGATACATATCGGTAGACAGCTGATTAGGCTACGTGTGTATAGTACTGTATTCTCTAATTGTTTTCGATACATATCGGTAGACAGCTGATTAGGCTACGTGTGTATAGTACTGTATTCTCTAATTGTTTTCGATACATATCGTTAGGGAGCTAAGCTACGTGTGCATAGTACTGTATTCTCTAATTGTTTTCGATACATATCGCTGATCCAATAAGCCACACATTTTCCAAAATTCTGCTATTAAGTCAGCCCAAAAGCCTCAATCTTTGTTAAAGAAACATCTTCGAAATTCGGTTTTAAGCAGACTTTGGCTCAACCTGCCTGAATAATTCACTCTAATGCCCCCCCCCCCCCAGCGGGATTATTGATCAGAGTCCACACCGAAACTGCTTTTCCCCAAAGCTCGGATTGTAAATCATCTGCTTTCTATAAATACTTTTCTCTCTCTCTCTCCGCCTCATAATTTATGAATTGGTCCTTTGCCTCTCCTTACTCGCCTGTTTTGGCTTATAACGAATGCTCGTCTCAGTTCGACTGTTGTGGGATTAACAGATTAGCGTGGATGGCTTAACTTGCATGCCATCCTAAAAGGTCTCATAAGTACTCATACACACATGGCTCACGCAGGGTGTACATTGGCTTAGCATATGTGGTGCGACTGTCTCATAGTATGAAATGTACTTTTCACTTTTAATTACACCAGTTTCTGTCTGAAATCTGTGCTGCATGTTGACTGGAGTCAATATGCCTATCAGTCTTGAGTAGTACATTCTGACCGGATTTGCTAAGTCATTCGTATCGGGTAGCGTAAACAGATTACCGATAATAAATCTCCTTTTATTTGGCTTGCATTCGATCGGCTCCTGAGTGGGAAACTTGGGAAACTGTACTTTCTACAATAGCTCTGCATATACTGTTCTTGTCTGTCTGTCTGTCTGTCTGTCTGTCTGTCTGTCTGTCTCTGTCTATCTGTATATCTGTCTGTGTGTCTGTCTGTCTGTCTGTCTGTCTGTCTGTCTGTATGTATGTCTGTCTGTCTGTCTGTCTGTCTGTCTGTCTGTCTGTATGTATGTCTGTCTGTCTGTCTGTCTGTCTGTCTGTCTGTCTGTCTGTATGTATGTCTGTCTGTCTGTCTCTGTCTGTCTGTCTGTCTGTCTGTCTGTCTGTCTGTCTGTCTGTCTGTCTGTCTGTCTGTCTGTCTGTCTGTCTTAGTGTCTGTCTGTCTGTCTGTCTTAGTGTCTGTCTGTCTGTCTGTCTGTCTGTCTGTCTGTCTGTCTGTCTGTCTGTCTGTCTGTCTGTCTGTCTGTCTGTCTGTCTCTGTCTGTCTGTCTGTCTGTCTGTCTGTATATCTCGCAACAGTATTTTTAGAACTCCCATACCCTCCGCGCTCAGAGTCGAAGCCCCTCATCTCTGTCCCCCCAACCCAGTGGTTCAGCGCCTCGAAGTGCCGCAAAACTACCAACCAACCAACCAGCCAAAACCCCGCTGTCCTTAATCCCGTCTCTTCTACCCTGTCGCGCGTTCATTTCAGTGAGCTGTTCGTTCTCTCAGAGCTCTTGAAGGAGCCGAGAGGAGGGGCAGTCCTTGTCTCAAATCGGTCGCTGTCCCAGCCTCTCTTGTCTCCTCAGTCATGCGTAACACAGACTGCATGCTTTCACTGTCAGAAATCTGCTCCTCTCTCAGACCCGAGCCGCTCTCAGATCGCTGAGATGGGCGATTTCGCTTCTGCACTCTGCCCCCCCCCCTCTCTGGCTTTTGTCGGTGTTGTAAATCGCCTCGTTGAAGAGGAATTGGATCGATGAACTGAGAGAGACAGAGAGAGAGAGATAGAAGGACAGGGGAAAGTTGATGAGTGCTGAATTGCTAAACATTTTGATGTGTCTGTCTGTCTGTCTGTATGTTAATTGCTTGAAGATATTGCCAACATAAATTGGCCCATTTCTGCTTTTGAATTTCTCCTATTTTTATTGTACCGCATTTTTATAGTCTGTTTAAGGAGCTTGTTAGTCACTATATGTGTCTAAAAGCTACTATTCGCGTCTGTAAGCCTGTATTAGTGCCTGTAAGCCTGTATTAGTGTCTATAAGCCTGTATCAGCGTCTGTAGGCCAGTATTAGTGTCTGTAAGCCTGTATTAGTGCCTGTAAGCCTGTATTAGTGTCTGTAAGCCTGTATTCGTGTCTGTAAGCCTGTATCAGCGTCTGTAGGCCAGTATTAGTGTCTGTAAGCCTGTATTAGTGTCTGTAAGCTTGTATTAGTGTCTGTAAGCCTGTATCAGCGTCTGTAAGCCAGTATTAGTGTCTGTAAGCCAGTATTAGTATCTGTAGGCCTGTATTAGTGTCTGTAAGCCTGTATTAGTGTCTGTAAGCCTGTATTAGTGTCTGTAAGCCTGTATTAGTGTCTGTAAGCCTGTATTAGTGTCTGTAAGCCTGTATTCGTGTCTGTAAGCCTGTATCAGCGTCTGTAGGCCAGTATTAGTGTCTGTAAGCCTGTATTAGTGTCTGTAAGCTTGTATTAGTGTCTGTAAGCCTGTATCAGCGTCTGTAAGCCAGTATTAGTGTCTGTAAGCCAGTATTAGTGTCTGTAGGCCTGTATTAGTGTCTGTAAGCCTGTATTAGTGTCTGTAAGCCTGTATTAGTGTCTGTAAGCCTGTATTAGTGTCTGTAAGCCTGTATTAGTGTCTGTAAGCCTGTATTCGTGCCTGTAAGCCAGTATTAGTGTCTGTAAGCCTGTATTAGTGTCTGTATCAGCGTCTGTAAACCTGTATTAGTGCCTGTAAGCCAGTATTAGTGCCTGTAAGCCAGTATTAGTGCCTGTAAGCCAGTATTAGTGTCTGTAAGCCTGTATTAGTGTCTATAAGCCTGTATTAGTGTCTATAAGCCTGTATTAGTGTCTATAAGCCTGTATTAGTGTCTATAAGCCTGTATTAGTGTCTGTAAGCCTGTATTAGTGTCTGTAAGCCTGTATTAGTGTCTCTAAGCCTGTATTCGTGTCTGTAAGCCTGTATCAGCGTCTGTAGGCCTGTATTAGTGTCTGTAAGCCTGTATTAGTGTCTGTAAGCCTGTATTAGTGTCTGTAAGCCTGTATTAGTGCCTGTAAGCCTGTATTAGTGTCTGTAAGCCTGTATTAGTGTCTGTAAGCCTGTATTAGTGCCTGTAAGCCAGTATTAGTGTCTGTAAGCCTGTATTAGTGCCTGTAAGCCTGTATTAGTGTCTGTAAGCCTGTATTAGAGTCTGTAAGCCTGTAAACTCTGTAAGTCAGTATGCAGCCCTATATTCATATACCATACCGAATGCATATCACCGCACTCACCCTGCAGTCCCAGTTGCAGCTGATAAGCTAAAAGTACAAAAACCCATCTCTCCTCCCCAATCCTCTCGCAGAGGCCCTGGCTCGCCAGAAGCAGATGTACGAAGGCCTGTTGAAAAACTTCAGCAATATTTTATCGCCAGCCACGCCAAGCTACTGCCCGCCTATGATGCTGATGTCTCACGATGGCGCCAGCAGTTTCAGTTTGAGCAGCAGCGGTGCCGGTGGCTGTGAGCAGGGCAGCTCAGACGGTCCGGAAGGGCAGCAGCTCAAGGCGCAGCAGTTGAACCTCAGCCGGCTGAAGGAGCAGCTGGCCCGAGCGAACGCTCTGGTGCGCGAGGCGAACTTCCTGTCAGCCGAGCTGGGCGCCGGCGTGGAGTACAGCGTCACCCTGCAGATCCCGGCGCACAACCTGATCCGGCGTCACATCGCCACGGAGCCGGCCATTCAGCTGACTGCAGCTGGCAGCGATGAAGACGCAGACAGTCCGGGACCTGTGCTGGCCACCTGGAGTCTGGACAAGTTCGAGAATCGCCTGGTTGACATGCGCGAGTCTTACCACGAATTCACTGCCGGCTCCACTGATTCTGTGTCGGCGTTCCGCGACCACCACGAACAGCACGACCTGATCGGGGTGGCGCACGCCTTTCTGTCGCCCCTGTTTTACGACGCTCCGCTTGACTACAATGTGCCGGTGATCAACACCCAGGGCGAGATTGCCGGCAAACTGCACGTCAGGCTGGCGAAAGTCTCTGGCAGATTCGAACCCGGGCAGCAGGTCACGCTGAAGGTGTGCATTCGCAGCGCCAAGGCTCTGCCGAAAGAGTTGTCGCACTTTGTGTACGTGCAGTACCAGCTCTGGGGCATGTCGGCTCCGCAGGTGGTGCCTCCCGTCACTGCCGACTGCGGCGACCCGCCGCCTGACCTCATCGCCTTCGACCACGAGGCCCAGTTCGACATCTTTGTTAATGACGAGTTCCTAGAGTTTGCTGCGGATGGCTCCCTGGCTGTGCAGGTTGGACTGCTGCCTGTGTGTCTGTCTGTCTGTCTGTCTGTCTGTCTGTCTGTCTGTCTGTCTTTGTGTCTGTCTGTCTGTCTGTCTGTCTGTCTGTCTGTCTGTCTGTCTGTCTGTCTGTCTGTCTTTGTGTCTGTCTGTCTGTCTGTCTGTCTGTCTGTCTGTCTGTCTGTCTGTCTGTCTTTGTGTCTGTCTGTCTGTCTGTGTGTCTGTCTGTCTGTCTGTCTGTCTGTCTGTCTGTCTGTCTGTGTGTCTGTGTGTCTGTCTGTCT
The DNA here is from genome assembly GCA_002269645.1 of Macrostomum lignano. Taxonomy (NCBI): domain Eukaryota; kingdom Metazoa; phylum Platyhelminthes; family Macrostomidae; genus Macrostomum; species Macrostomum lignano. Next base: position 82,525 of record NIVC01000349.1, read on the forward strand.
GTCTGTCTGTCTGTCTGTCTGTCTGTCTGTCTGTCTGTCTGTCTGTCTGTCTGGTCTGTCTGTCTGTGTGTCTGTCTGTGTCTGTATGTCTGTCTGTCTGTCTGTCTGTCTGTCGTCTGTCTGTCTGTCTGTCTGTCTCTGTCTGTCTGTGTGTCTGTCTGTGTGTCTGTCTGTCTGTCTGTCTGTCTGTCTGTCTGTCTGTCTGTCTGTCTGACTGTCTGTCTGTCTGTCTGTCGTCTGTCTGTCTGTCTGTCTCTGTCTGTCTGTGTGTCTGTCTGTCTGTGTGTCTGTCTGTCTGTCTGTCTGTCTGTCTGTCTGACTGTCTGTCTGTCTGTCTGTGTCTGTCTGTCTGACTGTCTGTCTGTCTGTCTGTGTCTGTCTGTGTGTCTGTCTGTCTGTCCCATGCACAGCAGTCCCAATGCCCCCCAGGTGTACGGCAACCGCAGCAACGGCGCGGAGGTCCGGGGCGAGCGCATCGGGGACAACTGGTCCGAGTACTGCCGCCGCCTGGAGATGTGGCTGTGCATCCAGGAGCTGAGCGAGAACGGGCAGTACCTGCCTGTGGAGATCCAGCACCCCACGCAGAGGGACCGGCAGGGCAGGGAGAAGGACGTCATCCCCACGGGTCAGTGGCGCTTGCGGGCGGGAATTCCGGGTAGAGAAATTCTTCATAGAGAAATCGCCTTTACAAACGTCGCTGCTTGGAAAAATTGTCTGTTAAATGCCTCGAAAGATCTAAGATTGTTGCCACTGAAAACCCCGGCTTTGTTGCAATCTCCTCTAAGAAAATCTCACCTGAGAAAATCGCCCTTGAGAAAATCTCTTTTCAGGAAATCACCCTAAGAAAATCTCTTCTAAGGAAATCACCCTAAGAAAATCTCTTCTCAGAAAATCACCCTAAGAAAATCTCACCTGAGAATAACTCACCTGAGAAAATCGCCCCTGAGAAAATCGCCCCTCAGAATAAGCTTCTCCAAATCAGGCACTGAAAACATGAAACGCCGGAGCCCAAAGGAATGCTGACATCACATTAGATGAGCTGCCAGTGTTCCAAACTGGCGTTTCTCAGATTGTGGTGACATGCGTTTCTCAGATTTTCTTTGTGACACCGGAATCAGCGAACTCGCTTATCTGTGGGTTGAAAGGTTATTTTAAACTGCCTTTATTTGGGCAAACAGGCTGGTCTTGTGGTGACTCTCTTATCTCTGTCTGTACATTTGACTGCACTGCATTCTGCTGTGTCACCTGTGTCTCCTGATCTCAATCCTGATCACCTGATCTCACTCTGTTTCTGAACAACCCGCTCTCATGCTCACTGTGCTCAATGCCACTTCATTTTATGCGCTTTTTACATGTAGTTAGTTCCTGTGTTTCATGCGGTGCAGGCAGCTCCCAGCTGTCTCCTCTCCCCTCTCAGCTGTCTCCTCTCCCCTCTCAGCTGTCTCCTCTCCCCTCTCAGCTGTCTCCTCTCACCTCTCAGCTGTCTCCTCTCCCCTCTCAGCTGTCTCCTCTCCCCTCTCAGCTGTCTCCTCTCACCTCTCAGCTGTCTCCTCTCCCCTCTCAGCTGTCTCCTCTCCCCTCTCAGCTGTCTCCTCTCCCCTCTCAGCTGTCTCCTCTCCCCTCTCAGCTGTCTGATCTCCCCTCTCAGCTGTCTGCTCTCCCCTCTCAGCTGTCTGCTCTCCCCTCTCAGCTGTCTGCTCTCCCCTCTCAGCTGTCTGCTCTCCCCTCTCAGCTGTCTGCTCTCCCCTCTCAGCTGTCTGCTCTCCCCTCTCAGCTGTCTGCTCTCACCTCTCAGCTGTCTCCTCTCACTTCTCACAATAAAATTTATCTGAGTTTAAATTTAGGATATTTCTATCAAGCGAGTGCCAAGGTGACACCTGGGGTCTGTTAACTAGCTGAGCCACCCTGCTTGGCTCATGGCAGCTGTAGAGACACTTGTCAGAAGCTTAGCTTCTGGCTGATGGGCGGAAAAACAGGCACTGATAGACAGACCCATCAGGCAGGTCCCATCACACAGACCCCATCACCCAGACCCCATCACAGACCCCATCACACAGACCCCATCACCCAGACCCCATCACACAGACCCCATCACACAGACCCCATCACACAGACCCCATCAGCCAGACCCCATCAGACAAACCGCATCAGACAGGTCCCATCAGACAGACCCCATCAGCCACCCCATCACGCCGCCGCCCTTCAAACGTACCCCATCGCGCCCTTCAAACGTACCCCATCGCGCCCTTCAAACGTACCCCATCGCGCCCTTCAAACGTACCCCATCGCGCCCTTCAAACGTACCCCAGGCGGAGTGTACCGCCTCAAGCACGGCCAGTCCCGCCGGCTGCTTATCCGAGTTCGTCCCGTCAGCGGTCCGGAGTCGGGCAGCCTGCCGGTGATCTGCGAGCGCATCACGGACGTGTCGGTGGGCTGCATTGTGCGCCGGGACCGCAGCATGCAGAGAGGCCTCGACAGCTACCAGGAAGAGGACCTGACCCGCCTCAGGGACAAATGGAGAGAGGCCGTCTCCAGGCGTCAGGGACATCTGCAGTCTCAGTTGAGCCTCATCACCTCCAAGCCGGTGAAGACCGCGGCAGATGAGGCCAGGGAGCGGTCGCTGATGGAGCAGTGGAGCAGAATGACGGTGGAGAAGGAGGCTGTGCTGGTGCCCAGGCCGCACTCCTGTGTGCCCGGAGCTCCAGCTGACTGGGACCCCCCGCTGGGCATGGAGGAGCACATCCCGGTGCTGTTCTTGGATCTGCAGCCTGACCATCACCAGCGGCTTGAGCTGCCGCCAGCAGGTGTGAACTCGCAGCTGCCCAAAGAGCACAACAGCGAGTTTGTGCAAGTCCCCATCATGCGGAGTCTGGACAAAGACTGCTGCGTCATCTGCCAGTGGGACGCTTCACTGCACGACTCGATCTATTTGAATCGGATCACGGGAAATAACGAGCTCATCTACCTGATTGTGCGGGCCAGGGTTCGAATCTCGCACCCGGCTCCAATGGATATTGTGCTGAGGAAGCGGGCGTGCGTTTCGGTGTACAAGTCAAAGGGCATCAGAAGTGCCCTGTTTGGCTACATGAGAGCCTATGTGAGTCCGGCCTCTGCCGATCCGATCCGCGTGAGTCGATGTTGTCACCTCCCGTCTGCACCTCTATGCTTGCTTTTGCACTGCTGCTTTTTGCTGCTTTTAGTGGCATTGTTGTGGGGTTGCTGGATTCACCTGTACGGGAATTGAAGACTGACAGGCAGATTATACAGACTGACAGACAGATTCTACAGACTGACAGGCAGATTATACAGACTGACAGACAGATTTTACAGACTTACAGACAGATTCTACAGACTGACAGGCAGATTACACAGACTGACAGGTGATTTTACAGACTGACAGGCGGATTATACAGACTGACAGACAGATTCTACAGACTGACAGGCAGATTATAAAGACTGACAGACAGATTCTACAGACTGACAGGTGATTATACAGACTGACAGGTGATTTTACAGACTGACAGGCAGATTATACAGACTGACAGATAGATTTTACAGACTGACAGACAGATTCTACAGACTGACAGGCAGGTTATAAAAACTGACAGACAGATTCTACAGACTGACAGGCAGATTATACAGACTGACAGACAGATTCTACAGACTGACAGGCAGATTATACAGACTGACAGACAGATTTTACAGACTTACAGACAGATTCTACAGACTGACAGGCAGATTACACAGACTGACAGGTGATTTTACAGACTGACAGGCGGATTATACAGACTGACAGACAGATTCTACAGACTGACAGGCAGATTATAAAGACTGACAGACAGATTCTACAGACTGACAGGTGATTATACAGACTGACAGGTGATTTTACAGACTGACAGGCAGATTATACAGACTGACAGATAGATTTTACAGACTGACAGACAGATTCTACAGACTGACAGGCAGGTTATAAAAACTGACAGACAGATTCTACAGACTGACAGGCAGATTATACAGACTGACAGGTTATTTTACAGACTGACAGGTGATTTTACAGACTGACAGGCAGATTTACGGACTGACAGGTAGATTATACAGGCTGACAGGCAGATAGATAGATTGTACAGACTGACAGCCAGATTTTACAGACTGACAGGCAGATAATACAGACTGACAGGCAGATTATACAGACTGACAGGCAGATTATAAAGACTGACAGACAGATTCTACAGACTGACAGGTGATTATACAGACTGACAGGTGATTTTACAGACTGACAGGCAGATTATACAGACTGACAGATAGATTTTACAGACTGACAGACAGATTCTACAGACTGACAGGCAGGTTATAAAGACTGACAGACAGATTCTACAGACTGACAGGCAGATTATACAGACTGACAGGTTATTTTACAGACTGACAGGTGATTTTACAGACTGACAGGCAGATTTACGGACTGACAGGTAGATTATACAGGCTGACAGGCAGATAGATAGATTGTACAGACTGGCAGCCAGATTTTACAGACTGACAGGCAGATAATACAGACTGACAGGCAGATTATACAGACTGACAGGCAGATTATACAGACTGACAGGTTATTTTACAGACTGACAGGTGATTTTACAGACTGACAGGCAAATTTACGGACTTACAGGTAGATTATACAGGCTGACAGGCAGATAGATAGATTGTACAGACTTACAGCCAGATTTTACAGACTGACAGGCAGATAATACAGACTAACAGGCAAATTTTACAGACTGACAGGCAAATTTTACAGACTGACAGCCAGATTATACAGACTGACAGGCAGATTATACAGACTGACAGGCAGATTATACAGACTGACAGGCTGATTATACAGACTGACAGGCAGATTATACAGACTGACAGGCTGATTATACAGGCTGACAGGCTATTTTACAGACTGACAGGCAGATAGATAGATTGTACAGACTGACAGCCAGATTATACAGACTGACAGGCAGATTACACAGACTAACAGGCAGATTATACAGACTGACAGGCAGATTACACAGACTGACAGGCAGATTACACAGACTGACAGGCAGATTATACAGACTTACAGGCAAATTTTACAGACTGACAGCCAGATTATACAGACTGACAGGCAGATTACACAGACTGACAGGCAGATTATACAGACTTACAGGCAAATTTTACAGACTGACAGCCAGATTATACAGACTGACAGGCAGAATATACAGACTAACAGGCAGATTTTACAGACTGACAGGCAGATTACACAGACTGACAGGCAGATTATACAGACTGACAGGCAGATTATACAGACTAACAGGCAGATTTTACAGACTGACAGTTAGAATATACAGACTTACAGGTGCTGTGCTGACCACTTGGTGTAAAACAGGCTGACAGGTAAGGCATACAGACTGACAGGTGAGTGTGAAACAGACTAACTCCAATTCTAAGAAAGACAGGATGCAGATTAAAGAATCATCAAAAGTTTGTTCAGTGCGTCTTTTTGAAAATTGGTTTAAAACGGGAGATTTCAATCAAGAATGCGCTGCCCAGACTCGATGAGTTTGGTTGGGAAGATGAAGCCATTTTATATTCTCGTCACTGACAGCAACTGGTAGGTGGCATTCAGTTCACTTTTTTAAACTCATTATATCCAATTTAAACCCTAATAACCTTTGTACTTCTTGAAATCTAGTTTAGATAGTAATTTTTTTTTGTTTTGCTTTTTGCACGCCTTTATTAGTCTACTTTTAGCGGCAGTTTTAGTAAATTGCTGCTATTTTTCTTGCATGAACCTGTCATTGTTTAGCTGAAGTGAGTCTCTTACCTTAGTTGTTGTGTTGATGTTGTCAACTTTATTTTTGTGTATTCTAAAGTGCATGAAGCTCTTTGTTTGAAGGGATTTGAAGACTGACTGTGCTGGGATCTGAGGACGGGCTGAGCTGGGATCTGAGGACTGGCTGAGCTGGGATCTGAGGACTGGCTGAGCTGGGATCTGAGGACTGGCTAAGCTGGGATCTGAGGACTGGCTGAGCTGGGATCTGAGGACGGGCTGAGCTGGGATCTGAGGACTGGCTGAGCTGGGATCTGAGGACTGGCTAAGCTGGGATCTGAGGACTGGCTGAGCTGGGATCTGAGGACTGTCTGAGCTGGGATCTGAGGACTGTCTGAGCTGGGATCTGAGGACTGGCTAAGCTGGGATCTGAGGACGGGCTGAGCTGGGATCTGAGGACTGGCTGAGCTGGGATCTGAGGACTTGGGATCTGAGGACTGGCTGGGCTGGGATCTGAGGACATGGCTGAGCTGGGATCTGAGGACGGGCTGAGCTGGGATCTGAGGACTGGCTAAGCTGGGATCTGAGGACTGGCTGAGCTGGGATCTGAGGACGGGCTGAGCTGGGATCTGAGGACTGTCTGAGCTGGGATCTGAGGACTGGCTAAGCTGGGATCTGAGGACTGGCTGAGCTGGGATCTGAGGACTGTCTGAGCTGGGATCTGAGGACTGTCTGAGCTGGGATCTGAGGACTGGCTAAGCTGGGATCTGAGGACGGGCTGAGCTGGGATCTGAGGACTGGCTGAGCTGGGATCTGAGGACTGGCTGAGCTGGGATCTGAGGACTTGGGATCTGAGGACTGGCTGGGCTGGGATCTGAGGACATGGCTGAGCTGGGATCTGAGGACGGGCTGAGCTGGGATCTGAGGACGCAACCGGTCCCATCATGTCCCCAGGACCTCATCTCGGAGACGGGCATCACCTATCAGATTGTGTCCAGCATTCCCCCAGCAACTGGGGAAGTGGAGGACCGCAAGTCCCTGGCAGTGCTGGCCGCAGCCTCATCAGACGCCATCAGCTCCCTGGCAGCTGGAGGCTCGGCAGAGAACTCAAGCAGCTGCTCACTGCTGGCCGAGTCCTCCGCCATCGGCGACTCCAAACTGACTGACGGAAATTCCGCCGCTCCCGGGTCAGCCGCCTCATCTGCCGCAGGTGCCTCATCAAACGGAAGCTGGAAACCAGCTCAGCCGGACAGTGAGACCTACATCAAGCAGTACCTGAGCGCAGTGTCGGCTGTTGAGTACTTCCTTCGGGAGGAGAAGGCCCGGCAGGAGGCTGCGGTGAAATTCTCCAAGAATGCAAAAACCAGAGCGACCAGAAAGTCCATGCAGGTCATGGGCGCGGACGGTGGGGTGAGTTGCGGCTGTGTGGGTTTCTGTGCGGCCGTTTAGAGTAGGATAAACTGTTTATGGACTGTTTATATCATAAGATAAACAGTTTATATCATGATAGCCAAGCCAGGGTTTTCACCATAGATACGTTAATAAGGTTTTAAGAAGGTAAGATATTCGTAAGTAAAATTTACCAAGTATATTAAAAACGGTCTTAAAATGTTTTACTTGGCTACTCATCACAGTCAGTCAGTAGCTAATATCGAACATGATTTCGCTACGCCAAATTTCAGCAAATGATTCGATCCGTATCGCTTGGCTCGCTGAGTCTGCTCAAATTAAATGAGCCCGGCTATCTTGCCGGTGGTCAGGCAGCCTCTGTCGCCGCGGCCGCTGGCGGGCCGCCGGTCCCCCCGCAGCAGCAGCAGCCGCAGCAGCAGCCCAGCGCTTCTGTGCAGAACCTGCACGCCGCACTGCGCAGAGCCGAACCGCCGAGCGCTCTGATTGGCCCAGTTGGCAGTAAGTGTGCGAGCCTGTGCGTGCGTGCCTGTGATCACGGGTTCGAATTCGGGATCTGTGCGCTGCTTGGGGAACCCTCTGTACCCTCTCCTGTCCTCTCTGTACCCTCTGCTGTCCACTCTGTACCCTCTCCTGTCCTCTCTGTTCCGTCTCATGTCCCCTCTGTACCCTCTCATGTCCCCTCTGTACCCTCTCATGTCCCCTCTGTACCCTCTTCTGTCCCTCTGTACCCTCTGGTGTCCCCTCTGTACCCTCTCCTGTCCCCTCTGTACCCTCTCCTGTCCCCTCTGTACCCTCTTCTGTCCCTCTGTACCCTCTCCTGTCCCCTCTGTACCCTCTTGTGTCCCCTCTGTACCCTCTCCTGTCCTCTCTGTACCCTCTCATGTCCCCTCTGTACCCTCTTGTGTCCCCTCTGTACCCTCTCCTGTCCTCTCTGTACCCTCTCCTGTCCCCTCTGTACCCTCTTGTGTCCCCTCTGTACCCTCTCCTGTCCTCTCTGTACCCTCTCCTGTCCTCTCTGTACCCTCTCCTGTCCTCTCTGTACCCTCTCCTGTCCTCTCTGTACCCTCTCCTGTCCTCTCTGTACCCTCTCCTGTCCTCTCTGTACCCTGCCCTGCCCCCTCTGTACCCTCTCCTGTCCCCTCTGTACCCTCTCCTGTCCTCTCTGTACCCTCTCCTGTCCTCTCTGTACCCTCTCCTGTCCTCTCTGTACCCTGCCCTGCCCCCTCTACTGTTCACCTGTAGCAGCAGTTCTAAAACTCAACCTTAATCGGCCGTCTGCTTTTAGAACGCCCGGAGCCTCCTGAAGGTATTGCATAAATTTTCAATTTAAGTAATTTAAGTTTTATATAATCTGTTTTACTAGATATTGTTAATCTTGAACAAGTACGCTGTTTTACCAACCCGAGCAGTTTTTAAATATTCTTTCGAACAGTTACTCATAAATATTAAATATTAAAAATCACAGTGTTCTTTAGCATGAGCTTGCGGTGCTGCAGAAGTTCCTGTCCTGTTTCATAAATTGCATCTTTTACTTTTATTTTCTAAATACGATTGCAGTGAGGGCAGCTGCTCCTCTTCTCTCATCTCCCCTCTCTCATCTCTCCTCTCTCATCTCTCATCTCTCCTCTCTCATCTCTCATCTCCCCTCTCTCATATCTCCTGTCTCATCTCTCATCTCTCCTCTCTCATCTCTCATCTCTCATCTCTCATCTCCCCTCATCTCTCATCTCTCCTCTCTCCTCTCTCATCTCCCCTCTCTCCTCTCTCATCTCTCCTCTCTCATCTCCCCTCTCTCATCTCTCATCTCTCCTCTCTCATCTCTCCTCTCTCATCTCTCATCTTCCCTCTCTCATCTCTCATCTCTCATCTCCCCTCTCTCCTCTCTCATCTCTCCTCTCTCATCTCTCATCTCCCCTCTCTCATCTCTCCTCTCTCCTCTCTCATCTCCCCTCTCTCATCTCTCATTTCTCCTCTCTCCTCTCTCATCTCTCCTCTCTCATCTCTCATCTCTCATCTCTCATCTCTCCTCTCTCATCTCTCATCTCTCCTCTCTCATCTCCCCTCTCTCATCTCTCATCTCTCATCTCTCATCTCTCCTCTCATCTTTCCTCTCTCATCTCTCATCTCGCCTTTCTCATCTCTCCTCTCTTCTCTCTCTTCTCCCAACTCCCTCCTGATCTCTCTTGTCTTATCTCCCTCTTCTTTCTCTTTTCTCTTTTCTCTCTCCTCCATCTCCCACACATCTCTCAATCTCCCCACACCGCGCCCCCGATACCCTTTTTGAAGCGTTGTCTTTGAGCTTTGAACAAATTCTTACCCACAGTCCAGCAATGCCTTAAAAATCGCAATTTTCATATTCACAAGAATATCATGACAAGAAATCTTGTCCTGCCAACCTGTTTGCAGGCAGCCGCCCCAACTTTCTTAACTTGAACACGCAAAAGATTAGAAAGTACTGGCCAATAGGTAAATATTTGAATCGGCGCCAGAAATTCAGTTAATCAGCTGACGGAGTCGTGTTTTCTCACTCCGGTTTTATTTTGGCGCATCATTATTGATTTATTTTTCATTTTTACCCGAGAGACTGCCGTCTGTGATATTTATGAGAACTCAGACTGCCGTCTCACTGCCCACCCCGTCCCCTCATGTCAGTCGTATTGCTCAAATATTTCTGTTGCAGTAGGCTGTCAGTGTTGTGAACTAACTGAAAACAGCTCATACTCAAGACGCTTGTGCTTTCTGAGTGAGACTGAGATACTCTGGGTAAGACTGAGATACTCTGGGTGGGACTGTGATACTCTTGGTGAGACTGAGATACTCTGAGTAAGACTGAGATACTCTGGGTAAGACTGAGATACTCTGAGTGAGACTGAGATACTCTGGGTAAGACTGAGATACTCTGAGTGAGACTGAGATACTCTTGGTGAGACTGAGGTACTCTGGGTGGGACTGAGATACTCTGGGTGGGACTAAGATACTCTGAGTGAGACTGAGGTACTCTGAGTGAGACTGAGATACTCTAAGTGAGACTGAGATACTCTGAGTGAGACTGAGATACTCTAAGTGAGACTGAGATACTCTGGGTGGGACTGAGATACTCTAAGTGAGACTGAGGTACTCTGAGTGAGACTGAGATACTCTAAGTGAGACTGAGGTACTCTGAGTGAGACTGAGATACTCTAAGTGAGACTGAGATACTCTGAGTGAGACTAAGATACTCTTGGTGAGACTGAGATACTCTAAGTGATACTGAGGTACTCTGGGTGAGACTGAGATACTCTGGGTGGGACTGAGATACTCTGGGTGAGACTGAGATACTCTGAGTGAGACTAAGATACTCTTGGTGAGACTGAGATACTCTGGGTGGGACTGAGATACTCTAAGTGAGACTGAGGTACTCTGAGTGAGACTGAGGTACTCTGGGTGAGACTAAGATACTCTTGGTGAGACTGAGATACTCTAAGTGAGACTGAGGTACTCTGGGTGAGACTGAGATACTTTAAGTGGACTGAGATACACTGGGTGAGACTGAAATACTCTGGGTGGGACTGAGATACTCTGAGTGAGACTGAGATACTCTGGGTGAGACTAAGATACTCTTGGTGAGACTGAGATACTCTAAGTGAGACTGAGGTACTCTGAGTGAGACTGAGGTACTCTGAGTGAGACTAAGATACTCTTGGTGAGACTGAGATACTCTAAGTGAGACTGAGGTACTCTAGGTGAGACTGAGGTACTCTGGGTGAGACTGAGATACTCTGGGTGGGACTGAGATACTCTGGATGAGACTGAGATACTCTGAGTCAGTCTGAGATACTCTGAGTGAGTCTGAGATGATGCATCGCACGAGCTGCCTCAGCATCGCAGCAGCTCAGCATTAGTCCAGACTTACTAATGCCCTGCACCCAATTAGTGTATTAGCATTTTAACTCGCACTTTGTCACTTACTATATGACTATGATAAGTACTTCCGGCGCCTCAGCCTAAGTAAAAAGGCTCTTACGCCACTAGAGATAATTTAGATTCCAGATTGGGAGTGTACTCATGTACACTAAAAGCCAAATTAGACTATAGAGGACTGTACAGGGCAGTATCAAAAAACCAAACCTCCCCGGGGGACAGTGACAGCGGTTCGACGAACCAGTCAGGAAGCCCGTGCCCAAAAAACCAGGTTAGAAGGCCCCCAAAGCCTATTAGAGGTGGCCCGAAGGCCTAGAGCCGTGGCAACCATGCTGGGGCCGATCGCCCACCACCCCCGGGTACAAAACAAAAACCTCCCCGGGGCCAGAGGGGGTTGAGTGAACCATTCAGGGAAGCCCGTGCCTACTCCTGGGTTAGTTAAGCCAATGCCGGTCATTTGACCGCTCCCCACGGCCGTGGCAACCCGAAGGAGCCTCCCCCCCAACTAAACCCCGGGTACTCTTGCCAACAGACAGTCTCTTATCTTTGAAGCGGCAGGAGGGCTAATCGCCGGGACTGTTTCACCCTTTGCTTCGCCAACCCGCCATTTCTATTGTGACCGTGCCAACGGTCTCGTCCTGCTCAGACTCAGTCCTGGTTCTGGCACACTCCAGCTTTAATAGGGTCGCTGGCTGTACGCTCAGAGGGCGCCTGAGGGATACCGTCAGAGCACCTTGGTACAGGTATAGGCCTGCCTTCCTATACAGCTACCCACAGCCCCTCCCGATCCACTATTACCCTCCAACCCAGCCTACTCACTCATTACAAGCTTTCAGCCAGGCAGAGACAAGTTTCACAGAAGTGACTGCGGTTAGGCGTCTCTATGCGAGACAAAACCTTGGTGAGACTGAGATACTCTAAGTGAGACTGAGGTACTCTGAGTGAGACTGAGGTACTCTGAGTGAGACTAAGATACTCTTGGTGAGACTGAGATACTCTAAGTGAGACTGAGGTACTCTGGGTGAGACTGAGGTACTCTGGGTGAGACTGAGATACTCTGGGTGGGACTGAGATACTCTGGATGAGACTGAGATACTCTGAGTCAGTCTGAGATACTCTGAGTGAGTCTGAGATGATGCATCGCACGAGCTGCCTCAGCATCGCAGCAGCTCAGCATTAGTCCAGACTTACTAATGCCCTGCACCCAATTAGTGTATTAGCATTTTAACTCGCACTTTGTCACTTAATTATAATATATATAATTATATATTTCCATAAGTCGGATCCGATATCTGACTATTGTGTTTATTTTGTTAGCCATGCAGTACTGTCAGTAGGTGAAATGCATATGAATCTATTTTAGCATGCCGCATGAACTGACAACTCCTGTATCAGGTGCTTACTACTGTGAGTAGCAGTGCAGCATGCGGAAAGTAGGGAATCCAAACTCTCCCTTCCGGTTCAGGTTTCAGTCTGAAAGCCCAGAAGCGCGCTATGCTACTTAGGCTAAACAGTAGGCTAAATATGTACCAAATTGCGCGCTTTTCAGTAACTTGACCTTTATTTGTTCATTTTAGTTTAACTTTTTCAGTTTTTATTGCTCTTGTTCTTCTTTGTTATGAAGTTTGTGGCTTGATGGATTGCGAGTGAGAAGGTGGGAGAGAGGGTGTGAAGGGAGGGTGTCAGAGACAGATGTAAATAATGTTAGTGGATGTCAGACGGCATGACTGGTGAATGTCAGTGGATGTCAGACGGCATGACTGGTGAATGTCAGTGGATGTCAGACGGCATGACTGGTGAATGTCAGTGGATGTCAGACGGCATGACTGGTGAATGTCAGTGGATGTCAGACGGCATGACTGGTGAATGTCAGTGGATGTCAGACGGCATGACTGGTGAATGTCAGTGGATGTCAGACGGCATGACTGGTGAATGTCGGTGGATGTCAGACGGCATGACTGGTGATTGTCAGTGGATGTCAGACGGCATGGCTGGTGAATGTCGGTGGATGTCAGACGGCATGACTGGTGAATGTCAGTGGATGTCAGACGGCATGACTGGTGAATGTTAGTGGATGTCAGACGGCATGACTGGTGAATGTCAGTGGATGTCAGACGGCATGACTGGTGATTGTCAGTGGATGTCAGACGGCATGACTGGTGAATGTCAGTGGATGTCAGACGGCATGACTAGTGAATGTCAGACGTCAGAGCTCTGCAGCCCCTCGCCCCCCTCCGCTCCCTTCCAACCCGGCGTCAGCAGCGGCCAAGAACCCCTGATCAGCCCGCTGTCCTCGCACCCTGCCGGAGTCCTTGGCGGAGCCGGAGGCAGCGGAGGCGGTGGCGCAGGAGGCACCGGAGGCGCAGGCGGGCTGATGTCGCGGTCCTCGCTGCTGCTGACTCCCATGAAGCCGCTGGCTGAGGAGGCCGCCAGCTTCGGCGGACACCGCGGCGGCCCCGGCGGCGACTTCCTCGGCGAGGCGGACTTCCCCGACCGAGGCGGCGACGCGGCCTCTGAAGACAGCGACGGCGGTGACGGGGGCAGCCGGCGCCGGAATCCCTTCAACGAGGACTGCGGAGGGCGGATGCGGAAGAGCAAGTCGGAGAGGGCACAGCTGACGCAGTCCATGTACCTGGACAGGGACACCTCGTGGGCGGCCTTCCAGCAGCAGGTGAGGATGTGAGGGAATCGGTCAGGTGGGATGTGAGGGAATCGGTCAGGTGGGATGTGAGGGAATCGGTCAGGTGGGATGTGAGGGAATCGGTCAGGTGGGATGTGAGAGAATCGGTCAGGTGGGATGTGAGAGAATCGGTCAGGTGGGATGTGAGAGAATCGGTCAGGTGGGATGTGAGGGAATCGGTCAGGTGGGATGTGAGGGAATCGGTCAGGTGGGTTGTGAGGGAATCGGTCAGGTGGGATGTGAGGGAATCGGTCAGGTGGGATGTGAGGGAATCGGTCAGGTGGGATGTGAGAGAATCGGTCAGGTGGGATGTGAGGGAATCGGTCAGGTGGGATGTGAGGGAATCGGTCAGGTGGGATGTGAGAGAATCGGTCAGGTGGGATCTCAGTGGGGAATCAGTCAGGTGGGATGTGAGGGAATCGGTCAGGTGGGATCTGAGTGGGGAATCGGTCAGGTGGGATCTGAGTGGGGAATCAGTCAAGTGGGATCTGAGTGGGGAATCAGTCAGATGGGATCTGAGTGGGGAATCAGTCAGATGGGATCTGAGTGGGGAATCAGTCAGATGGGATGTCAAACCTGCCGCTCTCAGGAGGTGCCGCAGCCCGTGGACTCCGCAGTCCTCGAGACCGCGCAGCCGCCACCCGCTGAGCCCCCGGAAGCTCCGTCGCCGACGCAGCCGCCGCCCCCGCCGGTGGGCACCGCGGCGGAGCAGCCGCCGGAGGCCGCGGAGGCCGGCGAAGGCGAGGGCCTTGTCCGCCTCACCCGCCTGCTGCAGAGCCCAAGCGCTCCGCCCAGAAGGCGCCGAACGGCGGAGGCGGTGACGAGGAGTTCTCCGACAGCGCGTCAGCCTTCGGCTCCCGACAGGACCTCAGCGGCTCCGGCAGGGTGGACACCGCGCCGCCAGCCTGGCTGAAGCCGGGTGAGCCGTGTCTGGTGCAGCAGCCGCAGGGCGCGAAGCTGCCGGGTCACGTGAGGTTCTGCGGCCCGACCCAGTTCGCGGCGGGCACCTGGGTGGGGGTGGAACTGGACCAGCCGAGGGCCGCAACGACGGCTCGGTGAAGGGCGTCAAGTACTTCAGGTGCAGGGCCCGGCACGGTCTGTTCGTCAGGCACGACAAGGTGCTGCAGCCGCAGAGGAGGGCGTGGCAGCAGATGAAGGCTGGAAAATGAGGCTGCGGCTCTCGTGCCAGTTTGGAGTTCTCCATCAGCCTCTCCATCAGCCTCTCCAGCTTCCTCATCAGTCTCTCCAGCTTCCCCATCAGCCTCTCCAGCTTCCCCATCAGCCTCTCCAGCTTCCCCATCAGCCTCTCCAGCTTCCCCATCAGCCTCTCCAGCTTCCCCATCGGCCTCTCCAGCTTCCCCATCAGCCTCTCCAGCTTCCCCATCAGCCTCTCCAGCTTCCCCATCAGCCTCTCCAGCTTCCCCATCAGCCTCTCCAGCTTCCCCATCAGCCTCTCTCTTTTCCCAGTCTATGAGCCAAACCCCACTGAGACTGCAAGCTTCTCTGCTGCATCAGTGTCCAATTCCCATTGCTGATCACCTCAAGCAATGGTCAGTCACCTGTCAATCAAAGCCGATCAGCCTCGAGTCCCCACAACCAGTTTCAGTCCCAGCCAGTCCCCAGTTAATCTGCATTCATTCCCCAGTCACAGTTCTAACAATCTTCTCTGTTGCATAATCGAACTGATTTATTTATTGTGATGTACTACTGATTCACAATTTGTTATAAGTAGTAAGTCATGCGTTTTGTGCGTCTTTTTTGTCACGCAGTTCTTCAGTCCCGAGGAAAGTATTCCATTAATTGCTGCTATTGGCCTTTTTTACGAATTGAAATTGCTTGTCAGTTTTGCTTTTTTATTTCCTGAGTTGGTTGCCTTCACCCCGGATGGCACTGCAGTCTGTCAGTATTTGTGTCACCTTCAGTACCTGCTGTTCGACTCCTTCATTCATTTGGTGATTTTGTCCCAAACCATGCGGTCTGTCCCGACCTGGACTGTCACCTCCCAATGTGATTGACATTGTCTGCGGATTAAAGCTTTTGTGTTTTTTTACCTGCATCTGCATTGACAACTAATAAATATGCGCTGATATACAACTCGTACTGACTACTTAGCTAGTTTCAGAACACTTCAATACAGTCAGCCGCTGTTCTCTGAGTCTTTGTAGCTCAATATGTAAGATTACATGTAGCTCAATATGGAAGATTACATGTAGCTCAATATGGAAGATTACATGTAGCTCAATATGGAAGATTACATGTAGCTCGATATGGAAGATTACATGTAGCTCAATATGGAAGATTACATGTAGCTCAATATGGAAGATTACATGTAGCTCAATATGGAAGATTGCATGTAGCTCAATATGGAAGATTACATGTAGCTCAATGTGGAAGATTACATGTAGCTCAATATGGAAGATTACATGTAGCTCAATATGGAAGATTACATGTAGCTCAATATGGAAGATTACATGTAGCTCGATATGGAAGATTACATGTAGCTCAAAATGTAAGATTACATGTAGCTCAATATGGAAGATTACATGTAGCTCAATATGGAAGATTACATGTAGCTCAATATGGAAGATTACATGTAGCTCAATATGGAAGATTACATGTAGCTCAATATGGAAGATTGCATGTAGCTCAATATGGAAGATTACATGTAGCTCAATGTGGAAGATTACATGTAGCTCAATATGGAAGATTACATGTAGCTCAATATGGAAGATTACATGTAGCTCAATATGGAAGATTACATGTAGCTCGATATGGAAGATTACATGTAGCTCAAAATGTAAGATTACATGTAGCTCAATATGGAAGATTACATGTAGCTCAATATGGAAGATTACATGTAGCTCAATATGGAAGATTACATGTAGCTCAATATGAAAGTTTACATGTAGCTCAATATGGGAGATTACTTGTAGCTCAATATGGAAGATTACATGTAACTCAATATGGATAATGTGGCATCTGGGTGGGGAATCAGTCAGATTTGGGATCTGGGAGATGGGATCACACGATTCAGCCACCCCAGCTCCCCAGTGGCCGAGTCAGTTCCTAAGCTGACATTCCAGTCTGTCCGGGCCCTCGGCTGAGCAGAAATTTCAGACGAGGTCATCAGTGAGAGCTTCGATTCTGGGCTGAATTTCGGCAGGAACCTTATTGCGAATATTGGTGAAAGTTTGGTGAAAGTTTCTGACTGTATATTACAGGTGAATCATTCGTCTCTGCGAGGCGGATGATTGCTTGGTGGTAAACGTTGAACAGTGTAGGTGAGGTAGCGCAGCCTTCTCGGAGGCCTCGTTGAGGGAAGAAGCCGGTACTGACTTCTTTGTCGCACATCACCTTGTACATGGTGTGCTCGTGCAGGTCGCGGGGCTTCGCGATGACACGGTCGGGCATGTTGTAATGCTTCAGCAGTTCCCACAATGCTGGTTTGTTAACCCGAGGGTACGCCTTTCGCAGATCGAGGAGCGTTATCTCACCGTTCATGGAATCCACAAAGTCTGGGCTGTCCCGCAGCTTTTCCGCGTCCTCGTTTAGCCTCAGTAGAACTTGTGTGGGGTCCATCGTGGAGCGGCCTTTGTGGAAACCGGCTTGGTTCTCGTCCAGGATGCCAATCTGCTCGGCCCAGGTCCCTACACGGGTTGCTAGGATTCAAGCGATGATCCTACTGACGCTTGGTAGAAGGCAGATGCCGCGAAAGTTGTTGAGGTTGGACCGGTCGCCCTTTTTGTGCAGCGGGATTATTAGGCCGGTCTTCTCCTGGTCGTCCCACTATGGGGCTGGTGTTTGCCACAGTCGGTGGATTTCTGATCGCAACGCTGCACGGACCTCCCTGCAGGCTCCGGTGAGGTATCGGATTCGGATTCCGTCCTCCTCCGGCGCGCCGTCCCTGATCTTTCTAAGTTCCGTTTCGATCTCGCTGTCGAGAAGATCTTTGTCTATTTCTTCGTTCGCGCGGTGTAGCGATACACCATCACCCGTTGGTCCTGGCGCGCTGCGCAGGAGGGAGAACATGGTCTCCGGGTCGTTTTCGAAACGTTGGTTCTGGACAAGCGCTAGGTGGTCTTTAAAAGCTTCGGCCGAGAACATTGGGAGCGTTTTCCCGTTGTTGATGTTCGGGTTGCTGGCCTTCCCAATTTTTCTTAGGCATTCATACATTCCTCCGGTGTTGCCGATCTCACAGTTATGTCTGCACTCTTCCGCTATACCTGTCCACAATTGATCCTCCCATTCCTGGAGCTTGTTTTTTGTGCTTTTCTGCAATTTTTAATGTGCTCCTTAGCCTGCTCTGCCCGCATTGTGTTGTATTGCGACTAGTGTTCTTCTGGGTCCTTCCGCGTGCTGTTGCGTTGGGCCAATGCTTCGGCAATTGCTCGGTTTAGTTGTTGTAATTCTTGTTCATGTCCGATAAGCCAGCAGTTAGTTTGCCTGCTTTTCACTCCACAGATACGCTTGGCGGCTTCGAGGACTTCCCTTTCGACTTCCTGCCACGGTGGGTCGGGCGCTGTTCGGTTCTCGGTTTCACTGTTGGTTGGTCTTTTGAGCTTCTCCCAGGCCTCACTGGTTGCTTTTTTGTACTCTTCCTGCACTTGAGTGACTCGCAGCCGTTCCCAGGTGATGTTCTCTCTCTTTTTTGTGTTTTGTGGATAGTGCTTGTTCGGTGCGCAGTACCGCTCGGCGAACTGCCGGTGCAGAGTCAGTACTTTTGGCAGATGGTCAGAGAGTGAGGATCCATGGTCCGTTCTGATCCGTTGGACGATTCGTTGCCTTTGTTCTTTCTTCAGTATGAAACCGTCGAGCTCGTACCAGCGCTTTGAGGCCGGGTTTTTCCATGTGCCACGTTCGTTTTGCTGGTAGAAGGAGCTTGCCCACACTAGGTTCAGGCTCTCCATCCACGCTAGCATATCTATTCCTTGGTCATTCGTGTCTCCGATGCCGAACTTGCCGGTGCTGACGAAATTTCTGTTCTGGTCTCTGCCTATGCTCGAGTTGACATCGCCTCCGATTAAAAGTAGTGATCTTTTAGCAACCGTATGTTTGATGCGTTCGATCTCGGTGCGGATAGTTTCCAGGTCGGTTTCGTAGTTCTCACTTCCCTTGAACGGATGGTAGACCGCCATCAGGGTGACTTTGTCGATTTCGATCGCCAGGGTGCGCTCGGCCGGATGTATTTTTCGTCCGCTGGCGTCCCACAGAGTCCATGCGGTGTTGCTTAACAGGATTCCAACCTTATGGGAGTGAACTAAGTAGGCGTCTTGCTTCAGATGGTGGAACTTTCTTATTCCTACGCCCTTTGTGTTTAGTTCTGTCATTAACGTAATGTCCCATTTTTCCAAGGCAACTTTTACCATTTCGCCGAATCTGGCTGATCCGATGTTGGCCCTCTGTGTGTTCCAGGTTGCTACTTCGATCTTGCTGTTCGACCAGCGTTCGGTGGCCCTTAGTCTACGCCTGTCTGTTTTTTTCCTGCGGTCATCCTCCCGCTTTCGTTTACGGCGTTTGTTTCTCGCGGCCTTCTGGCCTTGTGTTCTTGGTCCGGGGTTCTTCTCGATCGATTGCAGGCGAAAGATGACTTCTGCGGTGCGTCTGTTTTCCGTCTCTGTCTCTCTTCCGTTCTTCTCCATTCTCGTTTTCATCGGGTTTTTGACCTTGATATTGTTTAGGGAGGTGCTCTGTGTGGTCGGTCCAGAGCCACTCTGATAGGAGAAGGTTTGCCCACGAAACATAGCTTTTACACTATGTTCGCGAGCCTCTCTCCCACCCCCCCCCCCGGTTCTCTCTTTGCCGGCCGGATGGCCGCCCGCTTGGCACCTCTTGACGGTGGAGAACCGTTGCACCAGCCAGAAGATGTCGTCCTCGTCGTCGTCCTTCTCAGCATTCTCATCCTGTTCCACTCCCCTCCGTTCCTTCGGGTAAGGTGCTGGTTTCTGACTCTTCTGCTTCTTGTTCCTCGTGTCCTGCCGCTTCATCATGCCACCCGGTTGACAGTCTCCCTTCTGCTCCTCGGCACACAGTCTAAGGTTATTGTAGTGTACCACCTTGCACTTGCATTTGGATTCCTCGGGTCCTGGACCCGGTACAACGCGTCTGACAGCTTCTCCAGGACATTCACTGGGCCGCGCCAGTTGATATGAAACTTGCTTTTCTCTCCCACCTCCAAGCACGGATAGTACAGCAAGACAGTGTCACCCTTCTGAATCGCCTTGCCCTTCACTTTCCGATCGTAGTTCATTTTCTGTCGTCGCTGAACCGTCTCGCGACCTTCTCGAACGTGTTCATGGGCATGAAGCAGGTTCTGCTGGATCTCTTGCACAAACGAGGGATAGCTGTCCGTCTTTTGCCTAAGGTCCTCTGGTTCGAATCCCAGCAGCATCTCCTGACCATGCAGCATGTAGCAGGGCGTGTAACCGGTGGACGCCTGGACCGTCGATCGATAAGCCATCAAGGCACTTGGCAGGTACTCCTCCCAGGCGTTCTGACCCTTCTCTACCAGATACGTGCGCAAACTTTTCTTCAGGAACCCGTTAAATCGTTCCACCTGTCTGTTGCCACTCGGGTGGTAGGCGCTCGTCCTGGTCTTCTTTACACCCAACAGCTCGCACAGCTTCCTGACGATCCCCGACTCAAAGTTCCTTCCTTGGTCCGAGTGAAGTACCCGGGAGCACCCGTGATTGGCAATCCAGCGTTCGAATAGCACTCTTGCAATCGTTGTCGCCTTCTGGTTCCGGATGGCATAAGCGTCTGGCCACTTTGAGAACGCATCTTGCACCGTGAGGATATAGAAGTTTCCTTTCTTGCTCCGTGGCAGCGGCCCGATGACGTCCGTCATCTTGATATCGAATGGGCTTGAACTCGGAATCGGCTCCATCGGTGCAACCGGTCTCTTGCCAGTCTTGGCCTTGGTGCAGTCCAAACAGGCTTTTACGTGCTCTTCGACCTCGCGGCCAAGTCCAGGCCTCCAGAACGATTGCTGCACCTTCTCCTTGGTCTTGAAAATCCCGACGTGCCCTCCACTCCGTCTGGCATGAGCCTCTTCCAGCACCGCTCTCAGCATATTCCGTGGCAACACCACTTGCGGGTGACGTCCACTGCCCGTATGACACAGCAGCACCTCACTGTCTGACACCTCAAGGTCACGACGTCTTTCGACAATCCTCCTTGCCGTCGGTGAGATGCGTCGCAAATGCTCTTCGGTAATCTCTCCGTCGCCGTGTGCCAGCAGCTCCATCGCCTGACGAATGTCGCTGTCCATCTTCTGGCTCTCCCTGATCTCCTCCGAGGTCCACCTCTGTAATCCCAACGCGTTCACGCCGATCTGCTCTTGTGCACATCCGGGACAACTCTCGCTTCTTTGATGGCGCCGACGTGGCTTCCTGGAGAGAGCGTCTGCGTGTTGATGTTTGACTCCAGAACGATGTTCGATGCGATACTTGTACGGTGCCAAGAGCTCTAGCCATCTGGCCAGCTGTCCTTCTACGTCCCGCAGCGAATGCAGCCACTTCAAGCTGCTGTGATCGGTGCGCACTAGAAACTCTCGCCCCATCAGGTAATAACGAAACTTCTGTACGAAAAACACCACGGCCAGCAACTCGACTAGTGTCGTGCAGTAATTCCGTTCTTCTCGCGACAACGTCCTGCTCCCGTAAGCTATTACCTTCTCACTTCCATATTTCTGCACTTGTGAAAGCACAGCGCTAATTCCTTCTTTTGTGCTACCGTCCGTGTCTAAAACGAATTCTCCAGCGTCCTCCGCAAAGTTTGGAAACGCCATGACCTCCGATCCCTGCAAACTTTCAGGGCCTCGAATGCGGCTTGTCACTCTTCATCCCAGCTCCACGGGCAATCCTGTCGGGTCCGTCGCAGCATCGGCTCAGCAATGCGGGAAAAATCTGCGATAAACTGCCGGTAATACCTTACTTCCTTGGCATTCTTCGGCGTTGGCCAGTCACGAATTTCAGCAATCTTTTCTGAACTCGTGGTGATTCCATCAGCTGACACTACGTGTCCAAGGAAAGTCACTGACTTCAACAAGAATGCGCACTTTTTCGGCTTCAATTTGATGTTCCCTGCTCGCAACCGACGAAAAACCGTTTGCAGCCGCTCCAGGTGCTCCTCCACCGTTCTTGACCACACTAGCAGGTCGTCCAGATACACCAAACAACTTCGAGCACAACTTCCCCAACACTACATTTATTAGTCGGCTGAATGAAGCCGGCACATTCGTCAATCCAAATGGCATAACGTTCCAGGCGTACTGCTGCACCCGGTGTGAAACGCCAAAGGCCGTCTTTAGTCTGTCGCTGGGTTCCACCGCCATCTGCCAGTATCCCGACTGCATGTCTATGGTCGAAAAAATCTTGGCACCGCCTAGGCTCTCCAACAGGTCATCTGTCCTAGGCAAAAGCACTGCATCCTTCTTGGTCACTTCATTCAGTTTCCGGTAGTCACAACAGAACCTCAGTGAACCGTCCTTCTTTTTCACGCACACCACTGGAGAGCACCATGGGGACTGGACCTCGCTGATTCTTCCAGCTTCCAACAAGTCGTCCAACTCCTTGTCCACTTCCTGCCGCAGGTACGGGGGAATCCGTCTCGCCGCTTCCTTCACAGGCCTGGCATCACTAGTGTCGATCTCGTGCTTCATCACGGTCGTACAGCCGAGATCCTTGGAGTCCTTAGCAAAGACAGCCCGATGTTGGGAAAACAGCTCTCTGAAGTCGGCTTCCTCCTCCTCCGACAGGCCACACGAACCCCACTCACAGAATTCTTCGATCGGGTTCCATGCTTCCGTTTCATTCTTGGCCTCTCGTCCAAGCGCACTACGTTGACACCTCCGTTCGGTTCCAAAGGAATAAACCAGCCAATCGTCTCTCCCTTCTTGACCCTCATTCTACAACTGGATGTATTCAGCAATCTCGTCGGCAGCCGTCCATCCTCGCCGGGCGCTACCAGAGCTCGGGCCAGCGCCAACTCCTTCTCAGCGGCCTTCACGGCTTTTCTTCCGTTATGCCAACCGATCCGCAGTTTCTTGCGCCCTTTTTCTGCACCCTGGCTGACATGATCACTTCTTGCGCAGGTTCCAGAAATACCGTTGTATCGGCTTTTATTCGACACACCACAAGCAGCTCGCCTTTCTGCCGTATTGGAACTTTAACATCACCAACTCGAAAGACAAACTCGGAATAGTGGATGACGCAACGATGCTGTTTGAAAAATTCGGACCCGAGGATTACGTCATAACGCAATACATCCACTACAAAAAAATTCGCTGACCACCGCTCGCCGCCAATCTCCACGTCCAGCACAATGCAGCCTCTCATCCTCATCGCACCTCCATTGGCCGTTAAAAGGGAACCGTCCATTCCAGTCAGTCTCTCCCTCACCTCTTGCGGCAGCCTCAGGAAAACATCCCAGCTCAGCACTGACACACTTGCACCACTGTCTAACAGCAGAGCCACTGGCTTGCCGGAAACCGCACCGGAACTAAAAACTGTCAAGGACTCCGTTGAGACCGACGAACACGCCTCTTGAACCAGGTTGCTTTTTGAATTCCCATCACCAGAGACGCACTTGGATTTATTTACAGGGTTAGTGAGCAACACCGGTTCCTCGCTCCTGGGAGACTCTCCCCGGTCGGT
Organism: Macrostomum lignano; assembly: GCA_002269645.1. NCBI lineage: Eukaryota > Metazoa > Platyhelminthes > Macrostomidae > Macrostomum > Macrostomum lignano. Next base: position 105,950 of record NIVC01000349.1, read on the forward strand.
CCCCTCGGCCCATTTCCCGACTTTGGACACTTGAAGGATAGGTGGCCTTCACCGTTGCACTTGTGACATCGTACTGGCGATTTCCCGTTTCCACTTGTCTGGCTGGTCTTCTTGGGACACTTTGATGAGATATGGCCCCACTCTCGACACAAAAAACACTGCACCGCCTTCCGACTCGCCGGGGTCGGCTCTGCCGCTTCTCCAGACCTCCGCTCCTCCATCTAGCTCGTATTTTAGCATGCCGCATGAACTGACAACTCTTGTATCAGGTGCTTACTACTGTGAGTAGCAGTGCAGCATGCGGAAGGTAGGGAATCCCAACTCTCCCTTCCCGTTCAGGTCTCAGACTGAAAACTTAGAAGCGCGCTATGCTACTTATGGCCAGTAGGCTAAATATGTACACATTTACGCGCTTTTCAGTAACTTGACCTTTATTTGTTAGTTTATGTTACAAACATTTTCCGTTTTTCATTGCTCTTGCTATTCTTTGTTATGAAATTTGTGGCTTGCTGAAATGCGAGTGAGAGGGAGGGTGTGAGAGGGAGAGTGTGAGAGGGAGAGTGTAAAAAGGAGAGTGTGGGAGGGAGAGTGTGGGAGGGAGGGTGTGAAAAGAAAGGTGTGAAAGGAAAGATTTGAGCTGGGTGCCAAAAGCAAATGTCAAGAATGTCAGTGGATGTCAGACAGCATGACTGGTGAATGTCAGTGGATGTCAGACGGCATGACTGGTGAATGTCAGTGGATGTCAGACGGCATGACTGGTGAATGTCAGTGGATGTCAGACGGCATGACTGGTGAATGTCAGTGGATGTCAGACGGCATGACTGGTGAATGTCAGTGGATGTCAGACGGCATGACTGGTGAATGTCAGTGGATGTCAGACGGCATGACTAGTGAATGTCAGACGTCAGAGCTCTGCAGCCCCCCCTCCGCTCCCTTCCAACCCGGCGTCAGCAGCGGCCAAGAACCCCCTGATCAGCCCGCTGTCCTCGCACCCTGCCGGAGTCCTTGGCGGAGCCGGAGGCAGCGGAGGCGGTGGCGCAGGAGGCAGCGCAGGCGCAGGCGGGCTGATCTCGCGGTCCTCGCTGCTGCTGACTCCCATGAAGCCGCTGGCTGAGGAGGCCGCCAGCTTCGGCGGTCACCGCGGCGGCCCCGGCGGCGACTTCCTCGGCGAGGCGGACTTCCCCGACCGCGGCGCCGACGCGGCCTCTGAAGACAGCGACGGCGGTGACGGGGGCAGCCGGCGCCGGAATCCCTTCAACGAGGACTGCGGCGGGCGGATGCGGAAGAGCAAGTCGGAAAGGGCACAGCTGACGCAGTCCATGTACCTGGACAGGGACACCTCGTGGGCGGCCTTCCAGCAGCAGGTGAGGATGTAAGGGAATCGGTCAGGTGGGATGTGAAGGAATCGGTCAGATGAGGGAATCGGTCAGGTGGGATGTGAGGGAATCGGTCAGGTGGGATGTGAGGGAATCGGTCAGGTGTGGTGTGAGGGAATTGATCAGGTGGGATGTGAGGGAATCGATCAGGTGGGATGTGAGGGATTCGGTCAGGTGGGATCTGAGTGGGGAATCAGTCAGATGGGATCTGAGTGGGGAATCAGTCAGATGGGATCGAAGTGGGGAATCAATCAGATGGGATCTGAGTGGGGAATCAGTCAGATGGGATGTCAAACCTGCCGCTCTCAGGAGGTGCCGCAGTCCGTGGACTCCGCAGTCCTCGAGACCTCGCAGCCGCAACCCGCTGAGCCCCCGGAAGCTCCGTCGCCGACGCAGCCGCCGCCCCCGCCGGTGGGCACCGCGGCGGAGCAGCCGCCGGAGGCCGCGGAGGCCGGCGAAGGCGAGGGCCTTGTCCGCCTCACCCGCCTGCTGCAGAGCCCCAAGCGATCCGCCCAGAAGGCGCCGAACGGCGGAGGTGGTGACGAGGAGTTCTCCGACAGCGCGTCGGCCTTCGGCTCCCGACAGGACCTCAGCGGCTCCGGCAGGGTGGACACCGCGCCGCCAGCCTGGCTGAAGCCGGGCGAGCCGTGTCTGGTGCAGCAGCCGCAGGGCGCGAAGCTGCCGGGTCACGTGAGGTTCTGCGGCCCCACCCAGTTCGCGGCGGGCACCTGGGTGGGGGTGGAACTAAACCAGCCCGAGGGCCGCAACGACGGCTCGGTGAAGGGCGTCAAGTACTTCAGGTGCAGGGCCCGGCACGGCCTGTTCGTCAGGCACGACAAGGTGCTGCAGCCGCGGAGGAGGGCGTCGCAGCAGATGAAGACTGGAAAAATGAGGGCTGCGGCTCTCGTTTGGAGTTCTCCATCAGCCTCTCCATCAGCCTCTCCAGCTTCCCCATCAGTCTCTCCAGCTTCCCCCATCAGCCTCTCCAGCTTCCCCATCAGCCTCTCCAGCTTCTCCATCAGCCTCTCCAGCTTCTCCATCAGCCTCTCCAGCTTCTCTACCAGCCTCTCCAGCTTCCTCATCAGCCTCTCCAGCTTCTCCATCAGCCTCTCTAGCTTCCCCATCAGCCTCTCCAGCTTCCTCATCAGCCTCTCGCTTTTCCCAGTCTATGGGCCAAACCCCACTGAGGCTGCAAGCTTCCCTGTGCTGCATCAGTCCAATTCCCATTGCTGATCACCTCAAGCAATGCTCAGTCACCTGTCAATCAAAGCCGATCAGCCTCGAGTCCCCACAACCAGTTTCAGTCCCATCCAGTCCCCAGTTAATCTGCATTCATTCCCCAGTCACAGTTCCAACAATCTTCTCTGTTGCATAATCGAACTGATTTATTTATTGTGATGTACTACTGATTCACAATTTGTTATAAGTAGTAAGTCATGCGTTTTGTGCGTCTTTTTTTTCACGCAGTTCTTCAGTCCCAAGGAAAGTATTCCATTAAATGCTGCTATTGGCCTTTTTTACGAATTGGAATTGCTTGTCAGTTTTGCTTTTTTATTTCCTGAGTCGATTGCCTTCACCCCGGGTGGCACTGCAGTCTGTCAGTATTTGTGTCACCTTCAGTACCTGCTGTTCGACTCCTTCATTCATTTGGTGATTTTGTCCCAAACCATGCGGTCTGTCTCGACCTGGACTGTCACCTCCCAATGTGATTGACATTGTCTGCGGATTAAAGCTTTTGTGTTTTTTACCTGCATCTGCATTGACAACTAATAAATATGCGCTGATATACTACTCGTACTGACTACTTAGCTGGTTTCAGAACACTTCAATACAGTCAGCCGCTGTTCTCTGAGGCCTTGTAGCTCAATGTGGAAGATTACATGTAGCTCAATATGGAAGATTACATGTAGCTCAATATGCAAACATGTAGCTCAATATGGAAGATTACATGTAGCTAAATATGGAAGATTACATGTAGCTCAATGTGGAAGATTACATGTAGCTCAATATGGAAGATTACATGTAGCTCAATATGGAAGATTACATGTAGCTCAATATGGAAGATTACATGTAGCTCAATATGGAAGATTACATGTAGCTCAATATGGAAGATTACATGTAGCTCAATATGGAAGATTACATGTAGCTCAATATGTAAGATTACATGTAGCTCAATATGTAAGATTACATGTAGCTCAATGTGGAAGATTACATGTAGCTCAATATGGAAGATTACATGTAGCTCAATATGGAAGATTACATGTAGCTCAATATGGAAGATTACATGTAGCTTAATATGGAAGATTACATGTAGCTCAATATGGAAGATTGCATGTAGCTCAATGTGGAAGATTACATGTAGCTCAATATGGAAGATTACATGTAGCTCAATATGGAAGATTACATGTAGCTCAATATGGAAGATTACATGTAGCTCAATATGGAAGATTACATGTAGCTCGATATGGAAGATTACATGTAGCTCAATATGGAATATTACGGGTAGCTCAATGTGGAAGATTACATGTAGCTCAATATGAAAATTACATGTAGCTTAATATGGAAGATTACATGTAGCTCAATATGGAAGATTGCATGTAGCTCAATATGGAATATTACATGTAGCTCAATATGGAAGATTACATGTAGCTCAATATGGAAGATTACATGTAGCTTAATGTGGAATATTACATGTAGCTCAATACTAGCTGGGGTAGGCTGTCTGCCAGAATCCAGAATTCTAATCTCCCTGGTAGACTTGAGCAATTTAAATAGATTTAAATAGAAAATTCTGAGTGAGTTTTCTTATCAGTTGGGGTTGATGCAATCTTTAAAATTGGTAGTGAAGTTTCTCGCTGATAAAATTTGCATTAAAAAAGCCCATTTAAAACAGTTTTTTCGAATATTTAATCATCTTAGCATTGAGCTAGAGCTTAATAAAATTACATGTACCGTCCCGGGCACATTTGACATCTTTTGGCGAAGAAACGGAGAAAATCGGTTGAGCCTTTCGGGAGATAATCGATTTCGAACAAGCAAGCAATATGGAAGAACTCCCATCACCGGAATTCCATTCCCTGAATTATCCATCAACTGAAATTCCATGTCTTGAACCCTATCTTCCAAATCGTCTCCAAATTCTTTACAAAACCTTTCAAAGACCATAGCTCAAAGACTCTCACGTCTCTCATATCTCCTCTCTCCTCTCTTCGCTATTATCATGACTCTCTTCTCTCTCCTCTCTCTCATCTCATCTCTACCCTACTCCATTATTTATCTCTTTTCCCTCGTCTTTCGTCTGCACCCTCTCCTGTCTCAGTCTCCTCTCTTCTCTCATATCTCTCCTCTTCACTTCTGCCTCCTGTCTCCTCTCTTCTCTCCTCTCTCATATCTTATCTCTACTCACTTATCTATCGTCTCTCCTTAACCCCCTCTCTCTCTTCTCTTTTCTCTCCTCTCTGCTCTCATTTCTCATATCTCATATACGCTCTCACACTCTACTTTCTTATCTCCCATCTTTCTTTCCTCCTTTCCACTATCCCCTGTCTCTTCGCTTCTCTCTTTTTATCCTCTCCATTCTCTCTTTTCTCCTCTCCTTGCTCCTTTCATCTTCTCCCCTCTCTTCTCTAATCTCTAATCTCTTCTCTCTTTTGTTCTCACTCATCTCTTTTCTCATCGCATCTCTCATCTCTCCTCTCCTCACTACTTTCCTCTCTTAACTCTCTCATCTCTGATCTTTCATCTCTCTCCTCTCTTCTCTCTCTCTTCTCCTTTCGCTTCTCTCTCCTCTCTCTCCTCTCATCTCTACTACCTTATTTATACCTTCTCCCTGGTCTTTCGTCTCTACTCTCTCCTGTCTCCTTTTTCCCCTCTTCTCTCCCCTCCTCTCTCATCTCTCATCCCTCATCTCACTCTTTCTTTCTTCTCTACTCTCCTCTCTCATCTCCTCTCTCCTCTTCTCTTCTCTCTCACTCTTTATTCTCGCCTTACTCTCCTATTCTCTCCCATATGTCATCTCTAATCTCTCCTCTTCTCTTCTCTCTCCCTCTTTATTCTCGCCTTACTCTCCTATTCTCTCCCATATGTCATCTCTAATCTCTCCTCTCTCATATCTACTCTCTTTTCTATCTTCTCTTTTCTCTTTTCTCTGACTGACTGAAGGTACCAAATCCACCGAAATCCTCTCCGTGAAACAGAAATCTATCAAAATTTTCTTTGGGAAATTGAAAGCCATCAAAATCGTCTCCGTGAAACAGAACTTCATCAAATAATACCCAACATTTCCATGAAATTGCAGTCCATCAAGACTGCTAAATAGAGATCCAAAAGATGCTTTCCATACTTAAAAATATTCAAGTTAGAGGCGTCAGTGGTTAGGGTTAAGGTTAGGGTTAGGGTTAGGGTTAGGGTTAGGGTTAGGGTTACCATCATTTCATCGTTCTTTCATTTCATTGCTATCTGTAGCCTACTGGGCATTCACTGTGTACACTGAACCCTATCGCCGCCACCCCCAACACGGGGTTTTATTTGAATTGAAGTGTCAGAAAATTTTAAGAATGAGTTCTTCTTGAATGTTGTGCTTCTTGTTTTCATGAATAAAGCAAGAAAATTATATTCCCGAACTTAGCGTGGCAAGCTCTTTTCAGCAGTATAAGTCTCTCCTCTCAAGGTTTAAAACTCGGGAACAGTTAGCGTTTGAAATTTCCCAATTTCCCGACTGCCTGCCTGAGAGGCTCGCAAGTTTGTAATCTGTAATTTATAATTTGTGTACATATATCTGTTTATTTTACAGTTTAGAATTGCAGAGCACTTTGTATTGCTGTTATTTTGCATTGAATTTATTTATTTATTTATTTAACATGCTATTTTGGCTACTCTCGTAGAGTAGTAAGCTGTTGATGAGCTTGTTTGGGTCATTAGAATTTGCACAATTGTAGTGCGATTGTTTGCACTACAATTTTTAAAACTCACTGCAGTGCCTGTTTTGTGTATTTGATTTTTCACTATTTAGCTCACTACACTTTCACATTATTTCTTCTGTCACAAACCTAATTCACAAGAGCACTCTTCCATTATTAAACATTGGTTTTACAATAAAAATGCAATATTAATGAGGCTGTTTTGCTTGCTTCAATTGTACACCAAGTTTACCGCTATCTATCTATCTATCTATCTATCTATCTATCTATCTATCTATCTATCTATCTATCTATCTATCTATCTATCTATCTATCTATCTATCTATCTATCTATCTATCTATCTATCTATCTATCTATCTATCTATCTATCTATCTATCTATCTATCTATCTACCTATCTATCTATCTATCTATCTATCTATCTATCTATCTATTATCTATCTATCTATCTATCTATCTATCTATCTATCTTCTATCTATCTATCTATCTATCTATCTATCTATCTATCTATCTATCTATCTATCTATCTATCTATCTATCTATCTATCTATCTATCTATCTATCTATCTATCTATCTATCTATCTATCTATCTATCTATCTATCGGAGCGGTTACGAAAATTAGATTTCTCGGTAGTTGCACGTACTCTTTTGCATTACTTAGTCTGATTTTCGTTCGGCATGGCTGGTTCCAGCAGGTAGTTCCTCTGGATAAAAGCGCTTACCGCGCCCATTGGCTTTCCAGCTGCCTTAATCGTTTCCGGTGATCTTGTGTGCGTGCTTTCAGCTTGATTGGCTGCGGCAAGCAAGCTCGAAAGAGCTCGCTTCGCTCGCTCTTTCTCGCTATCTACTATCTATTTATCTTTTTATCTATCTATCTATCTATCTATCTATCTATCGATCTATCTATCTATCTATCTATCTATCTATCTATCTATCTATCTATTCTATCTATCTATCTATCTCTACATATAAAAATCAAAACTCTGTGTGTGTGTGTGTCTGTCTGTGTGTGGACAATTTTGATCGCTATGGACTCCCAAACGCTCAACCAAATGACACCAAATTTTACACCCACCCTAAACTCACTACGGAGAATGTTTAGGCTACCTTTAAATTTCCTAATTTGAGTTCTACCTAAAAGTGCAAAAAACTGCTCAAAATGCGCGATTTTTTTACTAAAGCCTCCTTAGCGCCGCTCCACTTCTACCGATCCTCTTCAAATTTGACACAATCAATTTTCAACTATTTTGACACAATCGTGTAAAATTTCGAGTCTCAAAGTTAATCCTGAACGGCGCTGTGCACTTTTAAAGTTTGGCTGTTTTTTTCAGCGAGACAGCCACCCAACTCCGCCCGCCTGCCTCTTTCCGATCTGGGCAAAGGGTGTCAATGGGTTTTAAAATGACTAACTTTCGGCTGCCATAAGTTTGCTCCACGTGAAGCGATTGACTTCTAACTTAACACAATTTTCTTTGATTCATTCTCTGTCTAAATGTAAAGTTTCAACTCTCTAACTCAATCAGAACAGAAACTGTAAGCATGTGAAGTTTGTCTTTTTTCTGTTGTTTGTTGCCACTCAC
>NIVC01000349.1:114015-206515 GCA_002269645.1 Macrostomum lignano
TTGAGCTACATGTAATCTTCCATATTGAGCTACATGCAATCTTCCATATTGAGCTACATGTAATCTTACATATTGAGCTACATGTAATCTTACATATTGAGCTACATGTAATCTTACATATTGAGCTACATGTAATCTTCCATATTGAGCTACATGCAATCTTCCATATTGAGCTACATGTAATCTTACATATTGAGCTACATGTATATTCCATATTGAGCTACATGTAATCTTCCACATTGAGCTACATGCAATCTTCCATATTGAGCTACATGTAATCTTCCATATTGAGCTACATGTAATCTTCCATATTGAGCTACATGTAATCTTCCATATTGAGCTACATGTAATCTTCCATATTGAGCTACATGTAATCTTCCACATTGAGCTACATGTAATCTTACATATTGAGCTACATGTAATCTTACATATTGAGCTACATGTAATCTTCCATATTGAGCTACATGCAATCTTCCATATTGAGCACATGTAATCTTACATATTGAGCTACATGTAATATCTCATATTGAGCTACATGTAATCTTCACATTGAGCTACATGCAATCTTCCATATTGAGCTACATGTAATCTTCCATATTAAGCTACATGTAATCTTCCATATTGAGCTACATGTAATCTTCCATATTGAGCTACATGTAATCTTCCATATTGAGCTACATGTAATCTTCCACATTGAGCTACATGTAATCTTACATATTGAGCTACATGTAATCTTCCATTGAGCTACATGTAATCTTCCATATTGAGCTACATGTAATCTTCCATATTGAGCTACATGTAATCTTCTCATATTCAGCTACATGTAATCTTCCATATTGAGCTACATGTAATCTTCCATATTGAGCTACATGTAATCTTCCACATTGAGCTACATGTAATCTTCCATATTGAGCTACATGTAATCTTCCATATTGAGCTACATGTTGCATATTGAGCTACATGTAATCTTCCATATTGAGCTACATGTAATCTTCCACATTGAGCTACAAGGCCTCAGAGAACAGCGCTGACTGTATTGAAGTGTTCTGAAACCAGCTAAGTAGTCAGTACGAGTAGTATATCAGCGCATATTTATTAGTTGTCAATGCAGATGCAGGTAAAAAACACAAAAGCTTCAATCCGCAGACAATGTCAATCACATTGGGAGGTGACAGTCCAGGTCGAGACAGACCGCATGGTTTGGGACAAAATCACCAAATGAATGAAGGAGTCGAACAGCAGGTACTGAAGGTGACACAAATACTGACAGACTGCAGTGCCATCCGGGGTGAAGGCAACCAACTCAGGAAATGAAAAAGCAAAACTGACAAGCAATTCCAATTCGTAAAAAAGGCAATAGCAGCAATTAATGGAATACTTTCCTTGGGACTGAAGAACTGCGTGAAAAAAAAGACGCACAAAACGCATGACTTACTACTTATAAAAAATTGTGAATCAGTAGTACATCACAATAAATAAATCAGTTCGATTATGCAACAGAGAAGATTGTTGGAACTGTGACTGGGGAATGAATGCAGATTAACTGGGGACTGGCTGGGACTGAAACTGGTTGTGGGGACTCGAGGCTGATCGGCTTTGATTGACAGGTGACTGAGCATTGCTTGAGGTGATCAGCAATGGGAATTGGACTGATGCAGCACAGGGAAGCTTGCAGCCTCAGTGGGGTTTGGCATATAGACAGGGGAAAAGCGAGAGGCTGATGAGGAAGCTGGAGGCTGATGGGGAAGCTAGAGAGGCTGATGGAGAAGCTGGAGAGGCTGATGAGGAAGCTGGAGAGGCTGGTAGAGAAGCTGGAGAGGCTGATGGAGAAGCTGGAGAGGCTGATGGAGAAGCTGGAGAGGCTGATGGGGAAGCTGGAGAGGCTGATGGGGGAAGCTGGAGAGACTGATGGGGAAGCTGGAGAGGCTGATGGAGAGGCTGATGGAGAACTCCAAACGAGAGCCGCAGCCCTCATTTTTCCAGTCTTCATCTGCTGCGACGCCCTCCTCCGCGGCTGCAGCACCTTGTCGTGCCTGACGAACAGGCCGTGCCGGGCCCTGCACCTGAAGTACTTGACGCCCTTCACCGAGCCGTCGTTGCGGCCCTCGGGCTGGTTTAGTTCCACCCCCACCCAGGTGCCCGCCGCGAACTGGGTGGGGCCGCAGAACCTCACGTGACCTGGCAGCTTCGCGCCCTGCGGCTGCTGCACCAGACACGGCTCGCCCGGCTTCAGCCAGGCTGGCGGCGCGGTGTCCACCTGCCGGAGCCGCTGAGGTCCTGTCGGGAGCCGAAGGCCGACGCGCTGTCGGAGAACTCCTCGTCACCACCTCCGCCGTTCGCGCCTTCTGGGCGGATCGCTTGGGGCTCTGCAGCAGGCGGGTGAGGCGGACAAGGCCTCGCCTTCGCCGGCCTCCGCGGCCTCCGGCGGCTGCTCCGCCGCGGTGCCCACCGGCGGGGCGGCGGCTGCGTCGGCGACGGAGCTTCCGGGGGCTCAGCGGGTTGCGGCTGCGAGGTCTCGAGGACTGCGGAGTCCACGGACTGCGGCACCTCCTGAGAGCGGCAGGTTTGACATCCCATCTGACTGATTCCCCACTCAGATCCCATCTGATTGATTCCCCACTTCGATCCCATCTGACTGATTCCCACTCAGATCCCATCTGACTGATTCCCCACTCAGATCCCACCTGACCGAATCCCTCACATCCCACCTGATCGATTCCCTCACATCCCACCTGATCAATTCCCTCACACCACACCTGACCGATTCCCTCACATCCCACCTGACCGATTCCCTCACATCCCACCTGACCGATTCCCTCATCTGACCGATTCCTTCACATCCCACCTGACCGATTCCCTTACATCCTCACCTGCTGCTGGAAGGCCGCCCACGAGGTGTCCCTGTCCAGGTACATGGACTGCGTCAGCTGTGCCTCTCCGACTTGCTCTTCCGCATCGCCCGCCGCAGTCCTCGTTGAAGGGATTCCGGCGCCGGCTGCCCCCGTCTCCGCCGTCGCTGTCTTCAGAGGCTGCGACGGCGCCGCGGTCGGGAAGTCCGCCTCGCCGAGGAAGTCGCCGCCGGGCCGCCGCGATGACCGCCGAAGTGGCGGCCTCCTCAGCCAGCGGCTTCATGGGAGTCAGCAGCAGCGAGGACCGCGAGATCAGCCCGCCTGCGCCTGCGCTGCCTCCTGCGCCACCGCCTCCGCTGCCTCCGGCTCCGCCAAGGACTCCGGCAGGGTGCGAGGACAGCGGGCTGATCAGGGGGTTCTTGGCCGCTGCTGACGCCGGGTTGGAAGGGAGCGGAGGGGGGGCTGCAGAGCTCTGACGTCTGACATTCACTAGTCATGCCGTCTGACATCCACTGACATTCACCAGTCATGCCGTCTGACATCCACTGACATTCACCAGTCATGCCGTCTGACATCCACTGACATTCACCAGTCATGCCGTCTGACATCCACTGACATTCACCAGTCATGCCGTCTGACATCCACTGACATTCACCAGTCATGCCGTCTGACATCCACTGACATTCACCAGTCATGCTGTCTGACATCCACTGACATTCTTGACATTTGCTTTTGGCACCCAGCTCAAATCTTTCCTTTCACACCTTTCTTTTCACACCCTCCCTCCCACACTCTCCCTCCCACACTCTCCTTTTTACACTCTCCCTCTCACACTCTCCCTCTCACACCTCCCTCTCACTCGCATTTCAGCAAGCCACAAACTTTCATAACAAAGAATAGCAAGAGCAATGAAAAACGGAAAATGTTTGTAACATAAACTAACAAATAAAGGTCAAGTTACTGAAAAGCGCGTAAATGTGTACATATTTAGCCTACTGGCCATAAGTAGCATAGCGCGCTTCTAAGTTTTCAGTCTGAGACCTGAACGGGAAGGGAGTTGGGATTCCCTACCTTCCGCATGCTGCACTGCTACTCACAGTAGTAAGCACCTGATACAAGAGTTGTCAGTTCATGCGGCATGCTAAAATACGAGCTAGATGGAGGAGCGGAGGTCTGGAGAAGCGGCAGAGCCGACCCCGGCGAGTCGGAAGGCGGTGCAGTGTTTTTTGTCGAGAGTGGGGCCATATCTCATCAAAGTGTCCCAAGAAGACCAGCCAGACAAGTGGAAACGGGAAATCGCCAGTACGATGTCACAAGTGCAACGGTGAAGGCCACCTATCCTTCAAGTGTCCAAAGTCGGGAAATGGGCCGAGGGGACCGACCGGGGAGAGTCTCCCAGGAGCGAGGAACCGGTGTTGCTCACTAACCCTGTAAATAAATCCAAGTGCGTCTCTGGTGATGGGAATTCAAAAAGCAACCTGGTTCAAGAGGCGTGTTCGTCGGTCTCAACGGAGTCCTTGACAGTTTTTAGTTCCGGTGCGGTTTCCGGCAAGCCAGTGGCTCTGCTGTTAGACAGTGGTGCAAGTGTGTCAGTGCTGAGCTGGGATGTTTTCCTGAGGCTGCCGCAAGAGGTGAGGGAGAGACTGACTGGAATGGACGGTTCCCTTTTAACGGCCAATGGAGGTGCGATGAGGATGAGAGGCTGCATTGTGCTGGACGTGGAGATTGGCGGCGAGCGGTGGTCAGCGAATTTTTTTGTAGTGGATGATTGCGTTATGACGTAATCCTCGGGTCCGAATTTTTCAAACAGCATCGTTGCGTCATCCACTATTCCGAGTTTGTCTTTCGAGTTGGTGATGTTAAAGTTCCAATACGGCAGAAAGGCGAGCTGCTTGTGGTGTGTCGAATAAAAGCCGATACAACGGTATTTCTGGAACCTGCGCAAGAAGTGATCATGTCAGCCAGGGTGCAGAAAAAGGGCGCAAGAAACTGCGGATCGGTTGGCATAACGGAAGAAAAGCCGTGAAGGCCGCTGAGAAGGAGTTGGCGCTGGCCCGAGCTCTGGTAGCGCCCGGCGAGGATGGACGGCTGCCGACGAGATTGCTGAATACATCCAGTTGTAGAATGAGGGTCAAGAAGGGAGAGACGATTGGCTGGTTTATTCCTTTGGAACCGAACGGAGGTGTCAACGTAGTGCGCTTGGACGAGAGGCCAAGAATGAAACGGAAGCATGGAACCCGATCGAAGAATTCTGTGAGTGGGGTTCGTGTGGCCTGTCGGAGGAGGAGGAAGCCGACTTCAGAGAGCTGTTTTCCCAACATCGGGCTGTCTTTGCTAAGGACTCCAAGGATCTCGGCTGTACGACCGTGATGAAGCACGAGATCGACACTAGTGATGCCAGGCCTGTGAAGGAAGCGGCGAGACGGATTCCCCCGTACCTGCGGCAGGAAGTGGACAAGGAGTTGGACGACTTGTTGGAAGCTGGAAGAATCAGCGAGGTCCAGTCCCCATGGTGCTCTCCAGTGGTGTGCGTGAAAAAGAAGGACGGTTCACTGAGGTTCTGTTGTGACTACCGGAAACTGAATGAAGTGACCAAGAAGGATGCAGTGCTTTTGCCTAGGACAGATGACCTGTTGGAGAGCCTAGGCGGTGCCAAGATTTTTTCGACCATAGACATGCAGTCGGGATACTGGCAGATGGCGGTGGAACCCAGCGACAGACTAAAGACGGCCTTTGGCGTTTCACACCGGGTGCAGCAGTACGCCTGGAACGTTATGCCATTTGGATTGACGAATGTGCCGGCTTCATTCAGCCGACTAATAAATGTAGTGTTGGGGAAGTTGTGCTCGAAGTTGTTTGGTGTATCTGGACGACCTGCTAGTGTGGTCAAGAACGGTGGAGGAGCACCTGGAGCGGCTGCAAACGGTTTTTCGTCGGTTGCGAGCAGGGAACATCAAATTGAAGCCGAAAAAGTGCGCATTCTTGTTGAAGTCAGTGACTTTCCTTGGACACGTAGTGTCAGCTGATGGAATCACCACGAGTTCAGAAAAGATTGCTGAAATTCGTGACTGGCCAACGCCGAAGAATGCCAAGGAAGTAAGGTATTACCGGCAGTTTATCGCAGATTTTTCCCGCATTGCTGAGCCGATGCTGCGACGGACCCGACAGGATTGCCCGTGGAGCTGGGATGAAGAGTGACAAGCCGCATTCGAGGCCCTGAAAGTTTGCAGGGATCGGAGGTCATGGCGTTTCCAAACTTTGCGGAGGACGCTGGAGAATTCGTTTTAGACACGGACGGTAGCACAAAAGAAGGAATTAGCGCTGTGCTTTCACAAGTGCAGAAATATGGAAGTGAGAAGTAATAGCTTACGGGAGCAGGACGTTGTCGCGAGAAGAACGGAATTACTGCACGACACTAGTCGAGTTGCTGGCCGTGGTGTTTTTCGTACAGAAGTTTCGTTATTACCTGATGGGGCGAGAGTTTCTAGTGCGCACCGATCACAGCAGCTTGAAGTGGCTGCATTCGCTGCGGGACGTAGAAGGACAGCTGGCCAGATGGCTAGAGCTCTTGGCACCGTACAAGTATCGCATCGAACATCGTTCTGGAGTCAAACATCAACACGCAGACGCTCTCTCCAGGAAGCCACGTCGGCGCCATCAAAGAAGCGAGAGTTGTCCCGGATGTGCACAAGAGCAGATCGGCGTGAACGCGTTGGGATTACAGAGGTGGACCTCGGAGGAGATCAGGGAGAGCCAGAAGATGGACAGCGACATTCGTCAGGCGATGGAGCTGCTGGCACACGGCGACGGAGAGATTACCGAAGAGCATTTGCGACGCATCTCACCGACGGCAAGGAGGATTGTCGAAAGACGTCGTGACCTTGAGGTGTCAGACAGTGAGGTGCTGCTGTGTCATACGGGCAGTGGACGTCACCCGCAAGTGGTGTTGCCACGGAATATGCTGAGAGCGGTGCTGGAAGAGGCTCATGCCAGACGGAGTGGAGGGCACGTCGGGATTTTCAAGACCAAGGAGAAGGTGCAGCAATCGTTCTGGAGGCCTGGACTTGGCCGCGAGGTCGAAGAGCACGTAAAAGCCTGTTTGGACTGCACCAAGGCCAAGACTGGCAAGAGACCGGTTGCACCGATGGAGCCGATTCCGAGTTCAAGCCCATTCGATATCAAGATGACGGACGTCATCGGGCCGCTGCCACGGAGCAAGAAAGGAAACTTCTATATCCTCACGGTGCAAGATGCGTTCTCAAAGTGGCCAGACGCTTATGCCATCCGGAACCAGAAGGCGACAACGATTGCAAGAGTGCTATTCGAACGCTGGATTGCCAATCACGGGTGCTCCCGGGTACTTCACTCGGACCAAGGAAGGAACTTTGAGTCGGGGATCGTCAGGAAGCTGTGCGAGCTGTTGGGTGTAAAGAAGACCAGGACGAGCGCCTACCACCCGAGTGGCAACAGACAGGTGGAACGATTTAACGGGTTCCTGAAGAAAAGTTTGCGCACGTATCTGGTAGAGAAGGGTCAGAACGCCTGGGAGGAGTACCTGCCAAGTGCCTTGATGGCTTATCGATCGACGGTCCAGGCGTCCACCGGTTACACGCCCTGCTACATGCTGCATGGTCAGGAGATGCTGCTGGGATTCGAACCAGAGGACCTTAGGCAAAAGACGGACAGCTATCCCTCGTTTGTGCAAGAGATCCAGCAGAACCTGCTTCATGCCCATGAACACGTTCGAGAAGGTCGCGAGACGGTTCAGCGACGACAGAAAATGAACTACGATCGGAAAGTGAAGGGCAAGGCGATTCAGAAGGGTGACACTGTCTTGCTGTACTATCCGTGCTTGGAGGTGGGAGAGAAAAGCAAGTTTCATATCAACTGGCGCGGCCCAGTGAATGTCCTGGAGAAGCTGTCAGACGCGTTGTACCGGGTCCAGGACCCGAGGAATCCAAATGCAAGTGCAAGGTGGTACACTACAATAACCTTAGACTGTGTGCCGAGGAGCAGAAGGGAGACTGTCAACCGGGTGGCATGATGAAGCGGCAGGACACGAGGAACAAGAAGCAGAAGAGTCAGAAACCAGCACCTTACCCGAAGGAACGGAGGGGAGTGGAACAGGATGAGAATGCTGAGAAGGACGACGACGAGGACGACATCTTCTGGCTGGTGCAACGGTTCTCCACCGTCAAGAGGTGCCAAGCGGGCGGCCATCCGGCCGGCAAAGAGAGAACCGGGGGGGGGGGGTGGGAGAGAGGCTCGCGAACATAGTGTAAAAGCTATGTTTCGTGGGCAAACCTTCTCCTATCAGAGTGGCTCTGGACCGACCACACAGAGCACCTCCCTAAACAATATCAAGGTCAAAAACCCGATGAAAACGAGAATGGAGAAGAACGGAAGAGAGACAGAGACGGAAAACAGACGCACCGCAGAAGTCATCTTTCGCCTGCAATCGATCGAGAAGAACCCCGGACCAAGAACACAAGGCCAGAAGGCCGCGAGAAACAAACGCCGTAAACGAAAGCGGGAGGATGACCGCAGGAAAAAAACAGACAGGCGTAGACTAAGGGCCACCGAACGCTGGTCGAACAGCAAGATCGAAGTAGCAACCTGGAACACACAGAGGGCCAACATCGGATCAGCCAGATTCGGCGAAATGGTAAAAGTTGCCTTGGAAAAATGGGACATTACGTTAATGACAGAACTAAACACAAAGGGCGTAGGAATAAGAAAGTTCCACCATCTGAAGCAAGACGCCTACTTAGTTCACTCCCATAAGGTTGGAATCCTGTTAAGCAACACCGCATGGACTCTGTGGGACGCCAGCGGACGAAAAATACATCCGGCCGAGCGCACCCTGGCGATCGAAATCGACAAAGTCACCCTGATGGCGGTCTACCATCCGTTCAAGGGAAGTGAGAACTACGAAACCGACCTGGAAACTATCCGCACCGAGATCGAACGCATCAAACATACGGTTGCTAAAAGATCACTACTTTTAATCGGAGGCGATGTCAACTTGAGCATAGGCAGAGACCAGAACAGAAATTTCGTCAGCACCGGCAAGTTCGGCATCGGAGACACGAATGACCAAGGAATAGATATGCTAGCGTGGATGGAGAGCCTGAACCTAGTGTGGGCAAGCTCCTTCTACCAGCAAAACGAACGTGGCACATGGAAAAACCCGGCCTCAAAGCGCTGGTACGAGCTCGACGGTTTCATACTGAAGAAAGAACAAAGGCAACGAATCGTCCAACGGATCAGAACGGACCATGGATCCTCACTCTCTGACCATCTGCCAAAAGTACTGACTCTGCACCGGCAGTTCGCCGAGCGGTACTGCGCACCGAACAAGCACTATCCACAAAACACAAAAAAGAGAGAGAACATCACCTGGGAACGGCTGCGAGTCACTCAAGTGCAGGAAGAGTACAAAAAAGCAACCAGTGAGGCCTGGGAGAAGCTCAAAAGACCAACCAACAGTGAAACCGAGAACCGAACAGCGCCCGACCCACCGTGGCAGGAAGTCGAAAGGGAAGTCCTCGAAGCCGCCAAGCGTATCTGTGGAGTGAAAAGCAGGCAAACTAACTGCTGGCTTATCGGACATGAACAGGAATTACAACAACTAAACCGAGCAATTGCCGAAGCATTGGCCCAACGCAACAGCACGCGGAAGGACCCAGAAGAACACTAGTCGCAATACAACACAATGCGGGCAGAGCAGGCTAAGGAGCACATTAAAAATTGCAGAAAAGCACAAAAAACAAGCTCCAGGAATGGGAGGATCAATTGTGGACAGGTATAGCGGAAGAGTGCAGACATAACTGTGAGATCGGCAACACCGGAGGAATGTATGAATGCCTAAGAAAAATTGGGAAGGCCAGCAACCCGAACATCAACAACGGGAAAACGCTCCCAATGTTCTCGGCCGAAGCTTTTAAAGACCACCTAGCGCTTGTCCAGAACCAACGTTTCGAAAACGACCCGGAGACCATGTTCTCCCTCCTGCGCAGCGCGCCAGGACCAACGGGTGATGGTGTATCGCTACACCGCGCGAACGAAGAAATAGACAAAGATCTTCTCGACAGCGAGATCGAAACGGAACTTAGAAAGATCAGGGACGGCGCGCCGGAGGAGGACGGAATCCGAATCCGATACCTCACCGGAGCCTGCAGGGAGGTCCGTGCAGCGTTGCGATCAGAAATCCACCGACTGTGGCAAACACCAGCCCCATAGTGGGACGACCAGGAGAAGACCGGCCTAATAATCCCGCTGCACAAAAAGGGCGACCGGTCCAACCTCAACAACTTTCGCGGCATCTGCCTTCTACCAAGCGTCAGTAGGATCATCGCTTGAATCCTAGCAACCCGTGTAGGGACCTGGGCCGAGCAGATTGGCATCCTGGACGAGAACCAAGCCGGTTTCCACAAAGGCCGCTCCACGATGGACCCCACACAAGTTCTACTGAGGCTAAACGAGGACGCGGAAAAGCTGCGGGACAGCCCAGACTTTGTGGATTCCATGAACGGTGAGATAACGCTCCTCGATCTGCGAAAGGCGTACCCTCGGGTTAACAAACCAGCATTGTGGGAACTGCTGAAGCATTACAACATGCCCGACCGTGTCATCGCGAAGCCCCGCGACCTGCACGAGCACACCATGTACAAGGTGATGTCCGACAAAGAAGTCAGTACCGGCTTCTTCCCTCAACGAGGCCTCCGAGAAGGCTGCGCTACCTCACCTACACTGTTCAACGTTTACCACCAAGCAATCATCCGCCTCGCAGAGACGAAACGTGCCGAAAGAGCCACGGCTATCGGACTCGAGCATGATATACGGTGGACTACACGCTCTGGGCACAGTTTACCACCCCAACGTGTCAACATCTACAACGAGGAAACCACAGAGGTGAACATCTCCATATCGCTGTTCGCGGACGACACGACGATCATTGGCACAAGAGCTGAGTGCCAGCTCGGCACACAGACCGTAAAGGAAATAATGGGCACGCTGGAAGAACGCACTAACGACGACAAGGAAGAACATGCGGTCTTAGGAACTGAAGAGGCTAAGAAAATCCGAATGCTCGGGACCTGGCTGGGAAGAAAAGAAGACCTAGGCCAGAGACTGCAAAGGGGGGCCAGAGCGTGGGCGGGCGTGCGCAACATGCTACGCCGCACTCGACTGAGCAAGAAGACCCAAGCCAGAGTGGTCGAGGCCTGCGTTGAGAGCACGATGCTTTTCAACGCCGGAGCGCGCCCTTTCCAAAAAGGAGAAATTCGCAAACTGCAACAAGCAATGGATCGGCGGTATCGAACAATATGGAGTAGCAAGTCGAAACCACCGCTGATCGAAATGGAGGTCGATCGGGACTGACAGAAACTGAACAAAGCTGCTGTTGCTCCGAGTCAGCCTGAAGTACATGGTCCACTCTGCTGTGTTCCAAATCGACTCATTGAATGCCACGGGAGCTCCGACATTGTAGAACTCCCCATAACTGGCACTGAAATTCTGCTTGAAGCAGGCCCCCTCCTCTGCCGACCTCTCCACGCCGAACTGGTCCTCGATGGCGAAGGTACGCGGGTACACCAGGTTGTCGAGGCCCCTCCTGAAGTCGAACGCAGCCACGAGGTCGCCAACCTGCGCCTCCGTCTTGCACACGAACCTGTGCCTGCTGTGGCACCTGTCACTGCGCAGTCGACCAGCTGACAGCGTGACGCAGTTCACAGTCCAGTCCGCACTGTCCGGGTGTCCAGTCTCCCATGCGGGCAGCTTGTTGTCGTGTTTCCCTAAGAAATCCGTCCACTGGTAGCAGAGCTCGCGACCCGCACTGTCAGGGAAGCAGGGGTTCAGCTTGATGAGGCCGAGCCACACCGAGTCGAGCAGCTCTGCCGACTCGCAGCTGTCGATTCCGAAGCTGAGCTTGTTCACAAAGTCCAGCTCAGACTGGGTGAGTACCGACGCCAGCTGCGACGAGTTTCGCTGGCAGTAGAAGTTGGCCTCGTTGAAGTTGGCCTCAAACTGCGGCATCACGTAGCACTGCTCGTCGTGCAGCCACCAGCCGCTGGGACATCGGCCCTTCGACCGCCACCACAAGTCGACGAGACTGCTGGAGTTGGCGCTCAACTTGCACACAAACGGGTGCCGCTCGTGATACAGCGAGTTGAGCCACCACTCACCGTCACTTCGGATCAGAGGTTTGTGAACGCTGTCCAGCTGAGAGAAGTTGTGTCTCTTGAAGCTCCCTACGCCGCCGCCGTCCGTCCACCTGTAGCTTGTAGGGTCGGCCAGACGGTCGAGGTCGGTGCCGAACAAACCGATCCAGGCGTCTCTGCAGTGAGACAGTCGGCTTACCAGTCGGTTCTCTTGCTCACTTTGGATGGACGCGAGGTGAGCCCGGTTAGACAGACACGTCTGCTCGGCCTGAAACCAGTAGTTCGGCTCGCTGAACCACTTGTAGCATGAGTGAGCTCGGTGTGTCCAGCCGTGTCCGGGACACTGATTAGAGGCGGCGCCGGTGAGCAGCAGAGCTGCAGTGGCTGCGGCGAGGCAGGCAGCGAGTAGCTGGTGGTGCTGCATTTGCTGAGTCGCCAATGGGAGTCGCTGATTGGAGCGGCCACTTTGAGTTGCAAATTTGAGCAGGCATTGCGAGGCGGCATTTATCCACTCGAGCTGCTGCTGGAATGCGTGGAGGGCGTGGAATCTCGCCAGATTGAGTGGCGCCGCCTCAGCTGAGGCTCTGCTGCAGTTGCAGGTCCGATGTGGCTGTCCGAGTCACGTCTCATAGTGGAGCTGCGATCGTGACAGCAGCCGAGTTGCTGAGTCCGTCAGAGTGAGGCCGCAGGGCCGCCACCGACAAGGCGCTGAAGAGGCGCGGTGGCAGAGCTGGCCGTTGCGGCTGCAGCTGCCGCTTCTCACGGGCGGAGCCGCTCGGACCGCCAGGAGGGCCGGAAAATTCTCGGCTTTTCAGGAGCCGCCTCTCGGAGCTTTTCTGCTTTCTGGTGTGGATTGCCGGGCGTGTCTTATTGCGTGTGGGACAGGTGCAGGGGCTGAGCGGCTGCATTCAATTGTTGCTGGGGTTCAATGCTCGAACAGAAATAAAAATTGTACTGTA
Source organism: Macrostomum lignano (assembly GCA_002269645.1). Classification (NCBI taxonomy): domain Eukaryota; kingdom Metazoa; phylum Platyhelminthes; family Macrostomidae; genus Macrostomum; species Macrostomum lignano. Next base: position 126,985 of record NIVC01000349.1, read on the forward strand.
GAATTGCTGTTTTTGTTGCCATGTAGACACTGATGCAGGCTTACGGACACAACTTTACAACACGGGAAAAAGCCAGAGAGAGAGAGGGGGGGGGGCAGAGTGCAGAAGCGAAATCGCTCATCTCAGCGATCTGAGAGCGGCCCGGTATTATACTTTCGGATATCCGTGTCTTGTGTTGTCCGCCCAGATAGTACAACTACTTTCTGATCTCCTCCCGGTTATTGCAGGTGCTTTCTGATCTCCCCCCAGATATTCCAAGCATCTTAAAGTATCCGGTCCGGATATCTCAAGCTGCTTTACGTTCTCCGGGGTACTTGCAGTCTCCCCTCTCCGGAAGTCACAAGCAGGTTGAAATATCCGGCCGGAAAACTAAGGTTTGCTATGCGATATCCGGATTGTGATGTACGGGTCAAAAAACGATAATTTATAAAAAACGATCGACGTGCAGTGTTTTGATCTTTTCCCTGAATTCATCCTCAGTAAATAACACACGCCGCTACTGTTCCGGGCGCCTTTTCTTGCCACAGTTCCGGTTTCTCACTTTTTAGAATAATTGACCGTCTTGGAATAAGAGGCTTTACTTTTCTCTCGAATTTTGCGCTTCAAATTGTCCCTCACTTTGAGCTCGTAAAAAACACTTGGTTTAGACTCGCCTTTGCCATGTCTGTCTTTACTTGAAACTACAAATACCTCAGTCACACTTGCAGCCTTCTAAGTTCTTAATTAAATAGCTTTTAAAAAAGAGCATCAGTCAGAATGAAGACATTGCGCAATTACACTGACAATTCAGCTAGAGCTCAGCCCTGCTAGGTACAGATATATTAGCTGTTTGCATATAAAGGCTGCGTGAGTCCCCGCACATGCAACCAATAATTATTTGGCAGAGTTTTAGCATCGTGGTTGTACTGTAGTGACCTTCGCGAAATTTCTATACCGTACGATGTTTATTTCTAGAAAATTCTGCGATAGAATACGAGTTAAATTCTAGAAACTTCTTTCTCTAGCTTTTTCTAATCTTGTAGTAAATATTTCTACTCAATAGATATTTAATCACTGTAATTTATGATCATACTAAATATGAATACCGTACGTACGATACTAACTATAGAATTTGTTTTACTGCACTAGAACGATTCCAGAAATTTCCGGAAGACCAAATTACAGTATAAATAGACAGTATCCGAATCAGCATTTTTCTCCAAGCCTCTTCGATACTCAAGCAACTCAAGTGCTAACACAAAGAAGCAAAAACAAAGGCGAACCACCTCCTAGCTCTGCTTTCTCCCTTTCTCAGTCGCTACAGTACACCGCTCATGTACATTTTCCCCCGGAGATCTCAAATCAGGGACAACGCAAGGCATGGCTTATGTTATGCCTTGCGTTGTCTGGGACTGGAGATCGCAAAGCAAAGTCACATTTTTCTTGCAATCTCCGGCCGGAGACTGCAAGCGCACGGAGATTGCAAAGCCTAACACCGGTCTGAGAGAGGAGCAGATTTCTGACAGTGAAAGCATGCAGTCTGTGTTACGCATGACTGAGGAGACAAGAGAGGCTGGGACAGCGACCGATTCGAGTCCAGGACTTCCCTCCTCTCGGCTCCTTCAAGAGCTCTGACAAATGTCTACCCGCGTGCAGTAAATGCAGTGAGAGCTTAGCTCCCTATACCGATATGTATCGAAAAGACTTACACGAGCACCAGCTATTTATGAATGATGCATGAAGTTGTCTCAATGCTTTAGCTGCTGCACATTCCGTCACAAGCATAGCATGTGCTTATAGCCCCACAGCCTATGGCCAGCCACCCCGAGTCCTGAACTGCTCTACAAAAGTACAACTTAGATAATTGCTGCCGATTTTTATAATGTACCATATATTATATATTTAACTCTGTTAATTTTCCTTCATTAATGCGCTTCTAAACTAGTATCAAGTATCAAGCTACAAAAGCGCTAAAGCGGCAATTCAGGTGCATAATCTTCCAAGTCTAAAGTCCAACTTCAAGCGGTCGAAGGTGAGAAGGTTTTTAGACTGTTTTAAGGTTTTAGTAATATAAATATACACATGGTACTGTGGCCCTTAAAAGGGCCGTTTTACCTTTTTTTACATAAAGACGGAATGAAATTTTTGCTGCCCGAACCAAGCTAAACGCATAATAAACAGAATAAGATTTCATGATCTTACATGCAAATCATTTTTACGCATAAGCATAGGGGCTGATTATAATATACTGGTACAAAACACATTTATTGACCTGAAATGCCACAGTGGCGACTTTTTGGCTTCCTGTTATGAAGCTGAACAGAGAATTAAATCTTAATTCACAATTCCTTATAATTCACAATCCCTTATAATTCACAAACTCTTATAATTCACAATCCCTTCTAATTCACAATCCCTTATAATTCACAATCCCTTCTAATTTACAATACCTTATAATTCACAAAGCATTGCTTTACGAAACATTCAGTCACAAACTCCCAATTCACAGTCAAATTCGCAAGCCTTGACGAATAATATATTCCTCAAATATTTTGTCGTGTAACTGAATTTGTCCCAGTGAGATGTGAATAAGTCCTTGGTCTGTTGGGATCCATTTTACAGTTTAATAGTGATGGCATCCGCTGATATTCATTTATTCATGATCCTGTGGCGCATGCAGAATGTATGAGAGGGGCTGCGTTCCTAAGGGGTGCCAATGCTTGGTGCCTTGATGGGCGCCCCTGTCTCTTGGTGGGCGCCCCTGTCTCTTGGTGGGCGCCCCTGTCTCTTGGTTGGGTGCCCCTGTCTCTTGGTTGGGTGCCCCTGTCTCTTGGTGGGGTGCCCCTGTCTCTTGGTGGGGTGCCCCTGTTTCTTGGTGGGGTGCCCTGTCTCTTGCAAATCAAAACAGTTTCGCTGGTTGGCTCGATTTGAGGGCTCTGAGTTTCGAAGTCCCTGGTCTCTCCGAGCCTGTGGCTGAACAGAATTCTCCGAGGAGGTTTTTTCTGAGAGGTCAAAGGTTCTGAGTTAAATGTTGTGAGTGAATTAAACGTGAATGTGTTACGAATATTGGTAAACATTTATGAATAGTGCAGGTGATATTGGTATGTTATTTAACCTTTATTTCTCTGATAAGTCGAGAGGCGGAGTTCATAGCTTCTGCCCTAATGAAAAGATAAAGCGGAGGCAAATTAAGGATAGTGCTCAGCCCCTCGTAAGGGGTTGACGCACCTGTGATGGCGCGGCAGATGCTGGCCTGTAGCTGGGATGGACGCTCACAGGCGGTCTTCTGCTCCAGCGCGCTCGGCCAGATCTTCACCTGTAATATACAGTCAGAAACTTTCACCAAACTTTCACCAATATTCGCAATAAGGTTCCTGCCGAAATTCAGCCCAGAATCGAAGCTCTCACTGATGACCTCGTCTGAAATTTCTGCTCAGCCGAGGGCCCGGACAGACTGGAATGTCAGCTTAGGAACTGACTCGGCCACTGGGGAGCTGGGGTGGCTGAATCGTGTGACCCCATCTCCCAGATCCCAAATCTGACTGATTCCCCACCCAGATGCCACATTATCCATATTGAGTTACATGTAATCTTCCATATTGAGCTACAAGTAATCTCCCATATTGAGCTACATGTAAACTTTCATATTGAGCTACATGTAATCTTCCATATTGAGCTACATGTAATCTTCCATATTGAGCTACATGTAATCTTCCATATTGAGCTACATGTAATCTTACATTTTGAGCTACATGTAATCTTCCATATCGAGCTACATGTAATCTTCCATATTGAGCTACATGTAATCTTCCATATTGAGCTACATGTAATCTTCCATATTGAGCTACATGTAATCTTCCACATTGAGCTACATGTAATCTTCCATATTGAGCTACATGCAATCTTCCATATTGAGCTACATGTAATCTTCCATATTGAGCTACATGTAATCTTCCATATTGAGCTACATGTAATCTTCCATATTGAGCTACATGTAATCTTCCATATTGAGCTACATGTAATCTTCCATATTGAGCTACATGTAATCTTACATTTTGAGCTACATGTAATCTTCCATATCGAGCTACATGTAATCTTCCATATTGAGCTACATGTAATCTTCCATATTGAGCTACATGTAATCTTCCATATTGAGCTACATGTAATCTTCCACATTGAGCTACATGTAATCTTCCATATTGAGCTACATGCAATCTTCCATATTGAGCTACATGTAATCTTCCATATTGAGCTACATGTAATCTTCCATATTGAGCTACATGTAATCTTCCATATCGAGCTACATGTAATCTTCCATATTGAGCTACATGTAATCTTCCATATTGAGCTACATGTAATCTTCCATATTGAGCTACATGTAATCTTACATATTGAGCTACAAAGACTCAGAGAACAGCGGCTGACTGTATTGAAGTGTTCTGAAACTAGCTAAGTAGTCAGTACGAGTTGTATATCAGCGCATATTTATTAGTTGTCAATGCAGATGCAGGTAAAAAAACACAAAAGCTTTAATCCGCAGACAATGTCAATCACATTGGGAGGTGACAGTCCAGGTCGGGACAGACCGCATGGTTTGGGACAAAATCACCAAATGAATGAAGGAGTCGAACAGCAGGTACTGAAGGTGACACAAATACTGACAGACTGCAGTGCCATCCGGGGTGAAGGCAACCAACTCAGGAAATAAAAAAGCAAAACTGACAAGCAATTTCAATTCGTAAAAAAGGCCAATAGCAGCAATTAATGGAATACTTTCCTCGGGACTGAAGAACTGCGTGACAAAAAAAGACGCACAAAACGCATGACTTACTACTTATAACAAATTGTGAATCAGTAGTACATCACAATAAATAAATCAGTTCGATTATGCAACAGAGAAGATTGTTAGAACTGTGACTGGGGAATGAATGCAGATTAACTGGGGACTGGCTGGGACTGAAACTGGTTGTGGGGACTCGAGGCTGATCGGCTTTGATTGACAGGTGACTGACCATTGCTTGAGGTGATCAGCAATGGGAATTGGACACTGATGCAGCAGAGAAGCTTGCAGTCTCAGTGGGGTTTGGCTCATAGACTGGGAAAAGAGAGAGGCTGATGGGGAAGCTGGAGAGGCTGATGGGGAAGCTGGAGAGGCTGATGGGGAAGCTGGAGAGGCTGATGGGGAAGCTGGAGAGGCTGATGGGGAAGCTGGAGAGGCCGATGGGGAAGCTGGAGAGGCTGATGGGGAAGCTGGAGAGGCTGATGGGGAAGCTGGAGAGGCTGATGGGGAAGCTGGAGAGGCTGATGGGGAAGCTGGAGAGACTGATGAGGAAGCTGGAGAGGCTGATGGAGAGGCTGATGGAGAACTCCAAACTGGCACGAGAGCCGCAGCCTCATTTTCCAGCCTTCATCTGCTGCCACGCCCTCCTCTGCGGCTGCAGCACCTTGTCGTGCCTGACGAACAGACCGTGCCGGGCCCTGCACCTGAAGTACTTGACGCCCTTCACCGAGCCGTCGTTGCGGCCCTCGGGCTGGTCCAGTTCCACCCCCACCCAGGTGCCCGCCGCGAACTGGGTCGGGCCGCAGAACCTCACGTGACCCGGCAGCTTCGCGCCCTGCGGCTGCTGCACCAGACACGGCTCACCCGGCTTCAGCCAGGCTGGCGGCGCGGTGTCCACCCTGCCGGAGCCGCTGAGGTCCTGTCGGGAGCCGAAGGCTGACGCGCTGTCGGAGAACTCCTCGTCACCGCCTCCGCCGTTCGGCGCCTTCTGGGCGGAGCGCTTGGGGCTCTGCAGCAGGCGGGTGAGGCGGACAAGGCCCTCGCCTTCGCCGGCCTCCGCGGCCTCCGGCGGCTGCTCCGCCGCGGTGCCCACCGGCGGGGGCGGCGGCTGCGTCGGCGACGGAGCTTCCGGGGGCTCAGCGGGTGGCGGCTGCGCGGTCTCGAGGACTGCGGAGTCCACGGGCTGCGGCACCTCCTGAGAGCGGCAGGTTTGACATCCCATCTGACTGATTCCCCACTCAGATCCCATCTGACTGATTCCCCACTCAGATCCCATCTGACTGATTCCCCACTCAGATCCCACTTGACTGATTCCCCACTCAGATCCCACCTGACCGATTCCCCACTCAGATCCCACCTGACCGATTCCCTCACATCCCACCTGACTGATTCCCCACTGAGATCCCACCTGACCGATTCCCTCACATCCCATGTGACCGATTCCCTCACATCCCACCTGACCGATTCTCTCACATCCCACCTGACCGATTCCCTCACATCCCACCTGACCGATTCCCTCACATCCCACCTGACCGATTCTCTCACATCCCACCTGACCGATTCCCTCACATCCCACCTGACCGATTCCCTCACATCCCACCTGACCGATTCCCTCACAACCCACCTGACCGATTCCCTCACATCCCACCTGACCGATTCCCTCACATCCCACCTGACCGATTCTCTCACATCCCACCTGACCGATTCTCTCACATCCCACCTGACCGATTCTCTCACATCCCACCTGACCGATTCCCTCACATCCCACCTGACCGATTCCCTCACATCCCACCTGACCGATTCCCTCACATCCCACCTGACCGATTCCCTCACATCCTCACCTGCTGCTGGAAGGCCGCCCACGAGGTGTCCCTGTCCAGGTACATGGACTGCGTCAGCTGTGCCCTCTCCGACTTGCTCTTCCGCATCCGCCCTCCGCAGTCCTCGTTGAAGGGATTCCGGCGCCGGCTGCCCCCGTCACCGCCGTCGCTGTCTTCAGAGGCCGCGTCGCCGCCTCGGTCGGGGAAGTCCGCCTCGCCGAGGAAGTCGCCGCCGGGGCCGCCGCGGTGTCCGCCGAAGCTGGCGGCCTCCTCAGCCAGCGGCTTCATGGGAGTCAGCAGCAGCGAGGACCGCGACATCAGCCCGCCTGCGCCTCCGGTGCCTCCTGCGCCACCGCCTCCGCTGCCTCCGGCTCCGCCAAGGACTCCGGCAGGGTGCGAGGACAGCGGGCTGATCAGGGGGTTCTTGGCCGCTGCTGACGCCGGGTTGGAAGGGAGCGGAGGGGGGCGAGGGGCTGCAGAGCTCTGACGTCTGACATTCACTAGTCATGCCGTCTGACATCCACTGACATTCACCAGTCATGCCGTCTGACATCCACTGACAATCACCAGTCATGCCGTCTGACATCCACCGACATTCACCAGTCATGCCGTCTGACATCCACTGACATTCACCAGTCATGCCGTCTGACATCCACTAACATTCACCAGTCATGCCGTCTGACATCCACTGACATTCACCAGTCATGCCGTCTGACATCCACCGACATTCACCAGCCATGCCGTCTGACATCCACTGACAATCACCAGTCATGCCGTCTGACATCCACCGACATTCACCAGTCATGCCGTCTGACATCCACTGACATTCACCAGTCATGCCGTCTGACATCCACTGACATTCACCAGTCATGCCGTCTGACATCCACTGACATTCACCAGTCATGCCGTCTGACATCCACTGACATTCACCAGTCATGCCGTCTGACATCCACTGACAATCACCAGTCATGCCGTCTGACATCCACTGACATTCACCAGTCATGCCGTCTGACATCCACTAACATTATTTACATCTGTCTCTGACACCCTCCCTTCACACCCTCTCTCCCACCTTCTCACTCGCAATCCATCAAGCCACAAACTTCATAACAAAGAAGAACAAGAGCAATAAAAACTGAAAAAGTTAAACTAAAATGAACAAATAAAGGTCAAGTTACTGAAAAGCGCGCAATTTGGTACATATTTAGCCTACTGTTTAGCCTAAGTAGCATAGCGCGCTTCTGGGCTTTCAGACTGAAACCTGAACCGGAAGGGAGAGTTTGGATTCCCTACTTTCCGCATGCTGCACTGCTACTCACAGTAGTAAGCACCTGATACAGGAGTTGTCAGTTCATGCGGCATGCTAAAATAGATTCATATGCATTTCACCTACTGACAGTACTGCATGGCTAACAAAATAAACACAATAGTCAGATATCGGATCCGACTTATGGAAATATATAATTATATATATTATAATTAAGTGACAAAGTGCGAGTTAAAATGCTAATACACTAATTGGGTGCAGGGCATTAGTAAGTCTGGACTAATGCTGAGCTGCTGCGATGCTGAGGCAGCTCGTGCGATGCATCATCTCAGACTCACTCAGAGTATCTCAGACTGACTCAGAGTATCTCAGTCTCATCCAGAGTATCTCAGTCCCACCCAGAGTATCTCAGTCTCACCCAGAGTACCTCAGTCTCACCCAGAGTACCTCAGTCTCACTTAGAGTATCTCAGTCTCACCAAGAGTATCTTAGTCTCACTCAGAGTACCTCAGTCTCACTCAGAGTACCTCAGTCTCACTTAGAGTATCTCAGTCTCACCAAGGTTTTGTCTCGCATAGAGACGCCTAACCGCAGTCACTTCTGTGAAACTTGTCTCTGCCTGGCTGAAAGCTTGTAATGAGTGAGTAGGCTGGGTTGGAGGGTAATAGTGGATCGGGAGGGGCTGTGGGTAGCTGTATAGGAAGGCAGGCCTATACCTGTACCAAGGTGCTCTGACGGTATCCCTCAGGCGCCCTCTGAGCGTACAGCCAGCGACCCTATTAAAGCTGGAGTGTGCCAGAACCAGGACTGAGTCTGAGCAGGACGAGACCGTTGGCACGGTCACAATAGAAATGGCGGGTTGGCGAAGCAAAGGGTGAAACAGTCCCGGCGATTAGCCCTCCTGCCGCTTCAAAGATAAGAGACTGTCTGTTGGCAAGAGTACCCGGGGTTTAGTTGGGGGGGAGGCTCCTTCGGGTTGCCACGGCCGTGGGGAGCGGTCAAATGACCGGCATTGGCTTAACTAACCCAGGAGTAGGCACGGGCTTCCCTGAATGGTTCACTCAACCCCCTCTGGCCCCGGGGAGGTTTTTGTTTTGTACCCGGGGGTGGTGGGCGATCGGCCCCAGCATGGTTGCCACGGCTCTAGGCCTTCGGGCCACCTCTAATAGGCTTTGGGGGCCTTCTAACCTGGTTTTTTGGGCACGGGCTTCCTGACTGGTTCGTCGAACCGCTGTCACTGTCCCCCGGGGAGGTTTGGTTTTTTGATACTGCCCTGTACAGTCCTCTATAGTCTAATTTGGCTTTTAGTGTACATGAGTACACTCCCAATCTGGAATCTAAATTATCTCTAGTGGCGTAAGAGCCTTTTTACTTAGGCTGAGGCGCCGGAAGTACTTATCATAGTCATATAGTAAGTGACAAAGTGCGAGTTAAAATGCTAATACACTAATTGGGTGCAGGGCATTAGTAAGTCTGGACTAATGCTGAGCTGCTGCGATGCTGAGGCAGCTCGTGCGATGCATCATCTCAGACTCACTCAGAGTATCTCAGACTGACTCAGAGTATCTCAGTCTCATCCAGAGTATCTCAGTCCCACCCAGAGTATCTCAGTCTCACCCAGAGTACCTCAGTCTCACCTAGAGTACCTCAGTCTCACTTAGAGTATCTCAGTCTCACCAAGAGTATCTTAGTCTCACTCAGAGTACCTCAGTCTCACTCAGAGTACCTCAGTCTCACTTAGAGTATCTCAGTCTCACCAAGAGTATCTTAGTCTCACCCAGAGTATCTCAGTCTCACTCAGAGTATCTCAGTCCCACCCAGAGTATTTCAGTCTCACCCAGTGTATCTCAGTCCACTTAAAGTATCTCAGTCTCACCCAGAGTACCTCAGTCTCACTTAGAGTATCTCAGTCTCACCAAGAGTATCTTAGTCTCACCCAGAGTACCTCAGTCTCACTCAGAGTACCTCAGTCTCACCCAGAGTATCTCAGTCCCACCCAGAGTATCTCAGTCTCACCAAGAGTATCTTAGTCTCACTCAGAGTATCTCAGTCTCACCCAGAGTATCTCAGTCCCACCCAGAGTATCTCAGTCTCACCCAGAGTACCTCAGTATCACTTAGAGTATCTCAGTCTCACCAAGAGTATCTTAGTCTCACTCAGAGTATCTCAGTCTCACTTAGAGTATCTCAGTCTCACTCAGAGTACCTCAGTCTCACTTAGAGTATCTCAGTCTCACTCAGAGTACCTCAGTCTCACTTAGAGTATCTCAGTCCCACCCAGAGTATCTCAGTCTCACTTAGAGTATCTCAGTCTCACTCAGAGTATCTCAGTCTCACTTAGAGTATCTCAGTCTCACTCAGAGTACCTCAGTCTCACTTAGAGTATCTCAGTCTCACTCAGAGTATCTCAGTCTCACCCAGAGTATCTCAGTCTCACTCAGAATGCACAAGCATCTTGAGTATGAGTTATTTTCAGTTAGTTCACAACACTGACAGCGTACTGCAACAGAAATATTTGAGCAATAAGACTGACATGAGGGGAAAGGGTGGGCAGTGAGACGGCAGTCTGAGTTCTCATAAATCTCACAGACGGCTGCCTCTCTCGGGTAAAAAAAAATAAATCAATATTGATGCGCCAAAATAAAACCGGAATGAGAAAACACGACTCCGTCAGCTGATTAACTGAATTTCTGGCGCCGATTCAAATATTTACCTATTGGCCAGTACTTTCTAATCTTTTGCGTGTTCAAGTTAAGAAAGTTGGGGCGGCTGCCTGCAAACAGGTTGGCAGGACAAGATTTCTTGTCATGATATTTTTGTGAATATGAAAATGGCGGTTTTTAAGGCATTCTGGACTGTAGGTAGCAATTTGTTAAAATCTCAAAGACAACGCTTCAAAAAGGGTATCGGGGGCGTGGTGTGGGGAGATTGAGAGATGGGTGGGAGATGGAGGAGAGAGAAGAGAAAAGAGAAAGAAGAGGGAGATAAGACAAGAGAGATCAGGAGGGACTTGGGAGAAGAGAGAGAAGAGAGGAGAGATGAGAGATGAGAGAGGAGAGAGGAGAGAGGAGAGATGAGGGAGGAGAGATGAGATGAGAGATGAGAGATGAGAGAGGAGAGATGAGAGGAGAGAGGAGAGATGAGAGGAGAGAGGAGAGATGAGAGAGGGGAGATGAGAGATGAGAGAGGAGAGAGAAGAGTGGAGAGATGAGAGGGGAGAGATGAGGAGAGAGATGAGAGTAGAGAGATGAGAGGAGAGATGAGAGTGGAGAGATGAGAGAGGAGAGTTGAGAGAGAAAGAGAAGAGAGAAGAGGACGAGCTGCCCTCACCGCAATCGTATGCAGAAAATAAAAGTAAAAGTTGCAATTTATGAAACAGGACAGGAACTTCTGCATCTGCAGCACCGCAACCTCATGCTGAAGAACACTGTGCTTTTTAATATTTAATATTTAGGAGTAACGGTTCGAAAGAATATTTAAAAACTGCTCGGGTAGGTAAAACAGCGTACTTGTTCAAGATTAACAATATCTAGTAAAACAGATTATATAAAACTTAAATTACTTAAATTAAAAATGGAAAATTTATGCAATACCTTCAAGAGGCTCCGGGTGTTCTAAAAGCAGACAGCAGATTAAGGTTCAGATTTAGAACTGCTGCTACAGGTGAACGGTTGAGGGGGCAGGGGAGGGTACAGAGGGACAGGAGAGGGTACTGAGGGGACAGCAGAGGGTACAGAGGGGACACAAGAAGGTACAGAGGGGACAGCAGAGGGTACAGAGGGGACAGGAGAGGGTACAGAGGGGACAGGAGAGGGTACAGAGGGGACAGGAAAGGGTACAGAGGGGACAGGAGAGGGTACAGAGGGGACAGGGGAGGGTACAGAGGGGACCGCAGAGGGTACAGAGGGGACACCAGAGGGTACAGAGGGGACAGGAGAGGGTACAGAGGGGACAGGGTAGGGTACAGAGGGGACAGGAGAGGGTACAGAGGGGACAGGAGAGGGTACAGAGGGGACAGCAGAGGGTTCAGAGAGGACAGGAGAGGGTACAGAGGGTTCCCCAAGCAGCGCACAGATCCCGAATTCGAACCCGTGATCACAGGCACGCACGCACAGGCTCGCACACTTACTGCCAACTGGGCCAATCAGAGCGCTCGGCGGTTCGGCTCTGCGCAGTGCGGCGTGCAGGTTCTGCACAGAAGCGCTGGGATGCTGCTGCGGCTGCTGCTGCTGCGGGGGGACCGGCGGCCCGCCAGCGGCCGCGGCGACAGAGGCTGCCTGACCACCGGCAAGATAGCCGGGCTCATTCAATTTGAGCAGACTCAGCGAGCCAAGCGATACGGATCGAATCATTTGCTGAAATTTGGCGTAGCGAAATCATGTTCGATATTAGCTACTGACTGACTGCGATGAGTAGCCAAGTAAAACATTTTAAGACCGTTTTTAATATACAGGGGTAAATTTTACTTACGAATATCTTAGCTTCTTAAAACCTTATTAACTTATCTATGGTGAAAACCCTGGCTTGGCTATCATGATATAAACTGTTTATCTTATGATATAAACAGTCCATAAACAGTTTATCCTACTCTAAACGGCCACTATCGCACAGAAACCCACACAGCCGCAACTCACCCCACCGTCCGCGCCCATGACCTGCATGGACTTTCTGGTCGCTCTGGTTTTTGCATTCTTCGAGAACTTCACCGCACCCTCCAGCCTGGCCTTCTCCTCGCGAAGGAAGTACTCAACAGCCGACACTGCGCTCAGGTACTGCTTGATGTAGGTCTCACTGTCCGGCTGAGCTGGTCTCCAGCTTCCGTTTGATGAGGCGGCTGACCCGGGAGCGGCGGGAGCGGCGGAATTTCCGTCAGTCAGTTTGGAGTCGCTGATGGCGGAGGACTCAGCCAGCAGTGAGCAGCTGCTTGAGTCCTCTGCCGGGCCTGCCAGGGAGCTGATGGCGTCTGATGAGGCTGCGGCCAGCACTGCCAGGGACTTCCGGTCCTCCACTTCCCCAGTTGCTGGGGGAATGCTGGACACAATCTGATAGGTGATGCCAGTCTCCGAGATGAGGTCCTGGGGACATGAAGGGGCCGGTTGCGTGCTCAGATCCCAAGTCCTCAGATCCCAGCTCAGCCAGTCCTCAGATCCCAGCTCAGCCAGTCCTCAGATCCCAGCTCAGCCAGTCCTCAGATCCCAGCTCAAACAGTCCTCAGATCCCAGCTCAGACAGTCCTCAGATCCCAGCTCAGCCAGTCCTCAGATCCCCGCTCAGCCCGTCCTCAGATCCCAGCTCAGCCAGTCCTCAGATCCCAGCTCAGCCAGTCCTCAGATCCCAGCTCAGCCAATCCTCAGATCCCAGCTCAGCCAGTCCCCAGATCCCAGCCCAGCCAGTCCTCAGATCCCAGCTCAGCCAATCCTTAGATCCCAGCTCAGCCAATCCTCAGATCCCAGCACAGCCAATCCTTAGATCCCAGCTCAGCCAATCCTCAGATCCCAGCACAGCCAATCCTTAGATCCCAGCCCAGCCAGTCCTCAGATCCCAGCTCAGCCAATCCTTAGATCCCAGCTCAGCCAATCCTCAGATCCCAGCTCAGCCAATCCTTAGATCCTAGCTCAGCCAATCCTCAGATCCCAGCACAGCCAATCCTTAGATCCCAGCTCAGCCAATCCTCAGATCCCAGCACAGCCAATCCTTAGATCCCAGCACAGCCAATCCTCAGATCCCAGCCCAGCCAGTCCTCAGATCCCAGCACAGCGAGTCCTAAGATCCCAGCTCAGCCAGTCCTCAGATCCCAAGTCCTCAGATCCCAGCTCAGCCAGTCCTCAGATCCCAGCTCAGCCAGTCCTCAGATCCCAGCTCAGCCAGTCCTCAGATCCCAGCTCAGCCAGTCCTCAGATCCCAGCTCAGACAGTCCTCAGATCCCAGCTCAGCCAATCCTCAGATCCCAGCTCAGCCAATCCTCAGATCCCAACTCAGCCAGTCCTCAGATCCCAGCTTAGCCAGTCCTCAGATCCCAAGTCCTTAGATCCCAGCTCAGCCAGTCCTCAGATCCCAAGTCCTTAGATCCCTGCTCAGCCAGTCCTCAGATCCCAGCTCAGCCAGTCCTCAGATCCCAGCTCAGCCAGTCCTCAGATCCCAGCACAGTCAGTCCTCAGATCCCAGCTCAGCCAGTCCTCAGATCCCAGCTCAGCCAGTCCACAGATCTTAGCTCAGCCAGTCCTCAGATCCCAGCTCAGCCAGTCCTCAGATCCCAGCTCAGCCAGTCGTCTGATCCCAGCTCAGCCAGTCCTCAGATCCCAGCTCAGCCAGTCCTCAGATCCCAGCACAGCCAGTCCTCAGATCCCAGCACAGAACGCTTCTCAGATCTCTTCAAAGAACTCCATGCACTTTAAAAGACACCAAAATGCAGTTGACAACATCAATACAACAACTAAGGTAAGAGACTCACTTCAGCTAAACTTTGACAGGTTCATGCAAGAAAAATAGCAGCAATTTACTAAAACTGCCGCTCAAAGTAGGCTAATGAAGGCGTGCAAAAATGCAAAACAGAAAAATTACTATCTAAACTAGATTTTAAGAAGTACAAAGGTTATTAGGGTTTAAATTGGATATAATGAGTTTAAAAAAGTGAACTGAATGCCACCTACCAGCTGCTGTCAGTGACGAGAATATAAAATGGCTTCATCTTCCCAACCAAACTTATCGAGTCTGGGCAGCACATCCTTGATGATTCTTTAATCTGCATCCTGTCTTTCTTAGAATTAGAGTTAGTCTGTTTTACACTCACCTGTCAGTCTGTATGCCTTACCTGTCAGCCTGTTTTACACCAAGTGGTCAGCACAGCACCTGTAAGTCTGTATATTCTAACTGTCAGTCTGTATAATCTGGCTGTCAGCCTGTATAATCAGCCTGTCAGTCTGTATAATCTGCCTGTAAGTCTGTATAATCTGGCTGTCAGCCTGTATAATCAGCCTGTCAGTCTGTATAATCTGCCTGTCAGTCTGTAGAATCTGCCTGTCAGTCTGTGTAATCTGCCTGTCAGTCTGTAAAATAGCCTGTCAGTCTGTATAATCTGCCTGTCAGTCTGTGTAATCTGCCTGTCAGTCTGTAAAATCACATATCAGTCTGTAAAATCTGTCTGTAAGTCTGTATAATCTGGCTGTCAGCCTGTATAATCTGCCTGTCAGTCTGTATAGTCTGCCTGTCAGTCTGTATAATCTGCCTGTCAGTCTGTACTGTATAATCTGCCTGTCAGTCTGTACTGTATAATCTGCCTGTCAGTCTGTATAATCTGCCTGTCAGTCTGTGTAATCTGCCTGTCAGTCTGTAAAATCACATATCAGTCTGTAAAATCTGTCTGTCAGTCTGTGTAATCTGCCTGTCAGTCTGTATAATCTGCCTGTCAGTCTGTAAAATCTGCCTGTCAGTCTGTAAAATCACCAGTCAGTCTGTAAAGTCTGCCTGTCAGTCTGTATAATCTGCCTGTCAGTCTGTAAAATCTGCCTGTCAGTCTGTATAATCTGCATGTTAGTCTGTAAAATCTGCCTGTCAGTCTGTGTAATCTGCCTGTCAGTCTGTATAATCTGCCTGTCAGTCTGTAAAATCACCTGTCAGTCTTTAATTCCCGTACAGGTGAATCCAGCAACCCCACAAAAATGCGCTGCCACTAAAAGCAGCAAAAAAGCAGCAGTGCAAAAGCAAGCATAGAGGTGCAGACGGGAGGTGACAACATCGACTCACGCGGATCGGGTCGGCAGAGGCCGGACTCACATAGGCTCTCATGTAGCCAAACAGGGCACTTCTGATGCCCTTTGACTTGTACACCGAAACGCACGCCCGCTTCCTCAGCACAATATCCATTGGAGCTGGGTGCGAGATTCGAACCCTGGCCCGCACAATCAGGTAGATGAGCTCGTTATTTCCCGTGATCCGATTCAAATAGATCGAGTCGTGCAGTGAAGCGTCCCACTGGCAGATGACGCAGCAGTCTTTGTCCAGACTCCGCATGATGGGGACTTGCACAAACTCGCTGTTGTGCTCTTTGGGCAGCTGGAGTTCACACCTGCTGGCGGCAGCTCAAGCCGCTGGTGATGGTCAGGCTGCAGATCTAAGAACAGCACCGGGATGTGCTCCTCCATGCCCAGCGGGGGTCCCAGTCAGCTGGAGCTCCGGGCACACAGGAGTGCGGCCTGGGCACCAGCACAGCCTCCTTCTCCACCGTCATTCGGCTCCACTGCTCCATCAGCGACCGCTCCCTGGCCTCATCTGCCGCGGTCTTCACCGGCTTGGAGGTAATGAGGCTCAACTGAGACTGCAGATGTCCCTGACGCCTGGAGACGGCCTCTCTCCATTTGTCCCTGAGGCGGGTCAGGTCCTCTTCCTGGTAGCTGTCGAGGCCTCTCTGCATGCTGCGGTCCCGGCGGACAATGCAGCCGACCGACACGTCCGTGATGCGCTCGCAGATCACCGGCAGGCTGCCCGACTCCGGACCGCTGACGGGACGAACTCGGATGAGCAGCCGGCGGGACTGGCCGTGCTTGAGGCGGTACACTCCGCCTGGGGTACGTTTGAAGGGCGCGATGGGGTACGTTTGAAGGGCGCGATGGGGTACGTTTGAAGGGCGCGATGGTGTACGTTTGAAGGGCGCGATGGGGTACGTTTGAAGGGCGCGATGAGGTACGTTTGAAGGCCGGCTGCGTGATGGGGTACGTTTGAAGGGCGCGATGGGGTACGTTTGAAGGGCGCGATGGGGTACGTTTGAAGGGCGCGATGGGGTACGTTTGAAGGGCGCGATGGGGTACGTTTGAAGGGCGCGATGGGGTACGTTTGAAGGGCGCGATGAGGTACGTTTGAAGGGCGGCTGCGTGATGGGGTAGCTGATGGGGTCTGTCTGATGGGACCTGTCTGATGCGGTTTGTCTGATGGGTCTGTCCAATGGGGTCTGGGTGATGGGGTCTGGGTGATGGGGTCTGGGTGATGGGGTCTGGATGATGGGGTCTGGGTGATGGGGTCTGGGTGATGGGGTCTGGGTGATGGGGTCTGGGTGATGGGGTCTGGGTGATGGGGTCTGGGTGATGGGGTCTGGGTGATGGGGTCTGGGTGATGGGGTCTGGGTGATGGGACCTGGATGATGGAGTCTGGGTGATGGGGTCTGGGTGATGGGGTCTTGGTGATGGGACCTGAATGATGGGACCTGAATGATGGGGTCTGGGTGATGGGGTCTGGGTGATGGGACCTGGATGATGGAGTCTGGGTGATGGGGTCTGGGTGATGGGGTCTGGGTGATGGGGTCTGGGTGATGGGGTCTGGGTGATGGGGTCTGGGTGATGGGGTCTGGGTGATGGGACCTGGATGATGGGACCTGGATGATGGGGTCTGGGTGATGGGTCTGTCTATCAGTGCCTGTTTTTCCGCCCATCAGCCAGAAGCTAAGCTTCTGACAAGTGCCTCTACAGCTGCCATGAGCCAAGCAGGGTGGCTCAGCTAATTAACAGACCCCAGGTGTCACCTTGGCACTCGCTTGATAGAAATATCCTAAATTTAAACTGAGATAAATTTTATTGTGAGAAGTGAGAGGAGACAGCTGAGAGGGGAGAGGAGACAGCTGAGAGGGGAGAGCAGACAGCTGAGAGGGGAGAGCAGACAGCTGAGAGGGGAGAGGAGACAGCTGAGATGGGAGAGGAGACAGCTGAGAGGGGAGACGAGACAGCTGAGAGGTGAGAGGAGACAGCTGAGAGGGGAGAGCAGACAGCTGAGAGGTGAGAGGAGACAGCTGAGAGGGGAGAGGAGACAGCTGAGAGGGGAGAGCAGACAGCTGAGAGGGGAGAGCAGACAGCTGAGAGGGGAGAGCAGACAGCTGAGAGGGGAGAGGAGACAGCTGAGAGGGGAGAGGAGACAGCTGAGAGGGGAGACGAGACAGCTGAGAGGTGAGAGGAGACAGCTGAGAGGGGAGAGCAGACAGCTGAGAGGTGAGAGGAGACAGCTGAGAGGGGAGAGGAGACAGCTGAGAGGGGAGAGGAGACAGCTGAGAGGGGAGAGCAGACAGCGGAGAGGGGAGAGCAGACAGCGGAGAGGGGAGAGCAGACAGCGGAGAGGGGAGAGGAGACAGCTGAGAGGGGAGAGGAGACAGCTGAGAGGGGAGAGGAGACAGCTGAGAGGGGAGAGCAGACAGCTGAGAGGGGAGAGCAGACAGCTGAGAGGTGAGAGGAGACAGCTGAGAGGGGAGAGGAGACAGCTGAGAGGGGAGAGCAGACAGCTGAGAGGTGAGAGGAGACAGCGGAAAGATGAGAGGAGACAGCTGGGAGGTCTCTGCACCGCATGAAACACAGGAACCAACTACATGTAAAAAGCGCATAAAATGGAGAATGGCATTGAGCACAGTGAGCATGAGAGCGGGTTGTTCAGAAACAGAGTGAGATCAGGTGATCAAACCTGCCAAAAGAGACACGGGTGACACAGCACAATGCAGTGCAGTCAAATGTACAGACAGAGATAAGAGAGTCACCACAAGACCAACCTGTTTGCCCAAATAAAGGCAGTTTAAAATAACCTTTCAACCCACAGATAAGCGAGTTCGCTGATTCCGGTGTCACAAAGCCGATCTGAGAATTGCATGCCCTGCCCGCTTGGCAGCATATCTGATGTGATGTCAGCATTCTTTCGGGCTCCGGCGTTTCATGTTCTCAGTGCCCGCTTTTGGGATTTTCATTCTTAGGGGAGATTTTCTTAGGGGCGATTTTTCTGATTAGATTTTCTCAGGGTGACTTTCTCAGATGAGATAATCTCAGGGGCGATTTTCTCAGGAGAGATTTTCTCAGGGGCGATTTTCTAAGGAGAGATTTTCTCACGGGCGATTTTTTCAGGTGAGATTTTCTCAGGGGTGATGTTCTCTGAGGAGATTTTTTCAGAGGCGATTTTCTCTGGGGCGATTTACTCAAGGGCGACTTTTCTAGGTGAGATTTTCTCAGGTGAGATTTTCTCCGGTGAGATTTTCTCAGGTGAGATTTTCTCAGGGGCGATTTTCTCAGGTCGGATTCTCTCAGGGACGATTATTTAGGTGAGATTTTTTCAGGTGAGACTTTCTCAGGTGAGACTTTCTCAGGTGAGACTTTCTCAGGTGAGACTTTCTCAGGTGAGACTTTCTCAGGTGAGACTTTCTCAGGTGAGACTTTCTCAGGTGAGACTTTCTCAGGTGAGATTTTCTCAGGTGAGACTTTCTCAGGTGAGACTTTCTCAGGTGAGATTTTCTCAGGTGAGATTTTCTCAGGTGAGATTTTCTTAGGTGAGATTTTCTCAGGTGAGATTTTCTCAGGTGAGATTTTCTCAGGTGATATTTTCTCTTAGACAAAGGAAGGATTTCCTTTGAAGGATTTAACAGACAATTTTTCCCGATATTCCCAAAAGTAATATCTCAACCTCTAATCGAAATTCCCGCCAGCAAGCGCCACTGACAAGTGGGGATGACGTCCTTCTCCCTGCCCTGCCGGTCCCTCTGCGTGGGGTGCTGAATCTCCACAGGCAGGTACTGCCCGTTCTCGCTCAGCTCCTGGATGCACAGCCACATCTCCAGGCGGCGGCAGTACTCGGACCAGTTGTCCCCGCTGCGCTCGCCCCGGACCTCCGCGCCGTTGCTGCGGTTGCCGTACACCTGGGGGACATTGGGACTGCTGTGCATGGGACAGACAGACAGACAAACAGACAGACACAGACAGACAGACAGACAGTCAGACAGACAGACAAACAGACAGACACAGACAGACAGACAGACAGTCAGACAGACAGACAGACAGACAGACAGACACAGACAGACAGACAGACAGACACAGACAGACAGACAGACAGACAGACACAGACAGACAGACAGACAGACAGACACAGACAGACAGACAGACAGACAGACAGACAGACAGACAGACAGACAGACAGACAGACAGACAGACAGTCAGACAGACAGACAGACACAGACAGACAAACAGACAGACACAGACAGACAGACAGACAGACACAGACAGACAAACAGACAGACACAGACAGACAGACAGACAGACAGACACAGACAGACAGACAGACAGACAGACACAGGCAGACAGACAGACAGACAGACAGACAGACACAGACAGACAGACAGACAGACACAGACAGACAGACAGACAGACAGACACAGACAGACAGACAGACAGACAGACAGACACAGACAGACAGACAGACAGACAGACAGACAGACAGACAGACAGACAGACAGACAGACAGACAGACAGACAGACAGACAGACAGACAGACAGACAGACAGACAGACAGACAGACAGACAGACGTTTTAGAACAAACGAGAAGGCAATAAATTTGCTTTTCCCTTGACCCGCGATATATTTTGGAAATAATGTCAAATATTAATTAATATTTCGATTTATTTTTTATCCATAGTTTATTAACCAGCAGTTGCAGTCCGCAGCCTCAGGGGCAGAAGGCCGACATCGCCTGCCGCACCTCATCGTCGCTCAGCTGCCTGCGGGCGACTCCGAAGCACCTCACGCAGAGCCGCTGGGAAGAAGAAGAAAATCGATAAAGATTTCCGAGCCGCAGTTGCTGCAGTCCCAGCTCCTGAGCCACCCAAGTCGAGTTAGAATAGTAAACTCTCAGCGGCTCTCCGATGGTAGGAGAATCCAAAATGCGGTTCTTCATCGCCAGCCGAATGTCGCACCAGCTGCCAGCACAGCCGGATCCGCTGAAGTAGTGGTCGTTGTGATGCCTAAGGAAATGCGTTGAGTTTCCAAGGTCCCGTTGCCGAACATCAAAACTAAATCTGTCCCCAGAATATTTAAAAATCTCAGCATAAAGGCTTTCCCTCCAATCCGGGCGCAAATGGTCGCTCAGGACCGACAGAAACCGAACCCAGCTGCCGTTGCTCCGAGTCAGCCTGAAGTACATGGTCCACTCTGCTGCGTTCCAGATCGACTCATTGAATGCCACGGGAGCTCCGACATTGTAGAGCTCCCCATAACTGGCACTTGAATTCTGCTTGAAGCAGGCCCCGTCCTCTGCCGACCTCTCCACGCCGAACTGGTCCTCGATGGCGAAGGTGCGCGGGTCCACCAGGTTGTCGAGGCCCCTCCTGAAGTCGAACGCAGCCACAATGCCGTCCGACGCCTCCGTCTTGCACACGAACCTGTGCCTGCTGTGGCACCTGTCGCTGCGCAGTCGACCAGCTGACAGCGTGACGCAGTTCACAGTCCAGTCCGCACTGTCCGGGTGTCCAGTCTCCCATGCGGGCAGCTTGTTGTCGTGTTTCCCTGAGAAATCCGTCCACTGGTAGCAGAGCTCGCGACCCGCACTGTCAGGGAAGCAGGGGTTCAGCTTGATGAGGCCGAGCCACACCGAGTCGAGCAGCTCTGCCGACTCGCAGCTGTCGATTCCGAAGCTGAGCTTGTTCACAAAGTCCAGCTCAGACTGGGTGAGCACCGACGCCAGCTGCGACGAGTTTCGCTGGCAGTAGAAGTTGGCCTCGTTGAAGTTGGCCTCAAACTGCGGCATCACGTAGCACTGCTCGTTGTGCAGCCACCAGCCGCTGGGACATCGGCCCTTCGACCGCCACCACAAGTCGACGAGACTGCTGGATTTGGCGCTCAACTTGCACACAAACGGGTGCCGCTCGTGATGCAGCGAGTTGAGCCACCACTCACCGTCACTGCGGATCAGAGGCTTGTGAACGCTGTCCAGCTGAGAGAAGTTGTGTCTCTCGAAGCTCCCTACGCCGCCGCCGTCCGTCCACCTGTAGCTTGTAGGGTCGGCCAGACGGTCGAGGTCGGTGCCGAACAAACCGATCCAGGCGTCTCTGCAGTGAGACAGTCGGCCTACCAGTCGGTTCTCTTGCTCACTTTGGATGGACGCGAGGTGAGCCCGGTGAGACAGACAAGTCTGCTCGGCCTGAAACCAGTAGTTCGGCTCGCTGAACCACTTGTAGCATGAGTGAGCTCGGTGTGTCCAGCCGTGTCCGGGACACTGAGCAGAGGCAGCGGTGAGCAGCAGAGCTGCAGTGGCTGCGGCGAGGCAGGCAGCGAGTAGCTGGCGGTGCTGCATTTGCTGAGTCGGCAATGGGAGTCGCTGATTGAAGCGGCCACTTTGAGTTGCAGATTTGAGCAGACATTTGAGAAGCAACTGTACAAGTCCCTTTAGCAGCAGCTGTACAAGTCCCTGTAGCATCAGTTGTACTTGATCAAGTGCTTGAAATGAATTATTTTCATTAGTAGTAGCACTAGCTATGACTTACCTGTATGTCTATTGACAAGCAGTAAGCACTACTAACAAACACAGATTTCTTCACTGAAGTTGGTTCCGCATTCCAAAAGTCTATAGGTCTACAGGAAGCATTTCGGCTAAAATGCAGTGCGAGTTTGTAAAATTTTCGGCAGCTGCCTGCATGAAAATAGCTGTCAATTGTTCTTTGAAGTTTTGCCCAGGCATCATTGGGACTTTCCATTTCATTTCATTTCATTTGAGGTTGGGGTACCTTTATAAGCGCCAAACACCAGGCGACAAAGATCACAGAATATACACAGAATGGCGAATCGGCAGTTCTCTATGGAAGCGAAAATAAATGCGCTTGCACTACTAACGTTGTGAAGCTGATAAGTAGCTGCGATTTTTTAAACGCAAAGTTGAATGTAAAAGTTGAGCTCAAGACAGCCTTTGAAAGCTCTGAATCGTCGTTTTGACGCTGCAGATGAATGCTGCGCTATCCTTGTAATTAATTTGTTCAAACGGTACGTCCGCAAAGTCATGAGCAGTAGTAAGAACTGTTATAACCTCATTGCCATGTACATGTAAGCTAAAAAACAAAAGGAACAAACATATAACAGCAGGTTAAGTTTTAGCGCTGCACGCAAGGCAGGAAATGCCAGACGCAACAGAAATAGCAAATCTCATGCAATCACACTCATCCTCTTGAACTTCCTCAATTGCTCATTGCAAAATGCTCACCCGCGCTTTCTCTCCTGAGCCGCAATCCTGTGCCAATTGCACCAATGGTGCAAGCACAGCCTCGAGAACAGCCTCACAATGCCCATCACGCATCTCTCTGAGTGCTCAGCGCAATGAGTCACAATAATTGGCCTGATGCAATCGGCCAAAAATTTTCTGATTCTGTGTGACACAACAGCATGCATGAACTCTGCCACTTCCAGCAATTTGAATTGGCGTTCCATCTCAGTGACAGCTCTGATAACTGCTCTGCTTGGGGTGGCTAAGCTGTCATCCCGCTTGCACTTCAGTCGCAGGAAGCGTGTCCGAATTGCTTTTCCTTCAGTTCCTGCTGGCACACCTCACACTTGAACTCGGTTTTAAAGAAGCGGATCACAGCAACCAGCCGCCGACATATGCGCACTTCTCGTCATCTAAGTCATCCGATGTAGCAAAGAGCTCATCACCTGCTTCCGTGAGATCTGAGTCACAAGTGTTGCCCTGCAGGTGGACTGGATCTGGAGCTTCTTGGCTCACTGCAGCCTTGGATGCTCTCTGGCTGCTGGAAACCGGTGAAATCTAGTGCCCGGCGGCCACTTGCCGGCGTAGTTGGGGCATCCGTACGCAGCGCACTGAAGCCTCAAAGCAGACGCAGTTCATGCGAAAACAGTATCACAATAAGCTGCGTATTAAAACTCTAGCAGTATGCCTTCGGTATTACATGTAGCACTTTTGAAGCCAAACCTAGCTTCAGCAGCACCAGCCTGGGCCATAGAGAATGCAATACAGCAAAGACAGGCTAGCGCGATCAATAATGCATTTGACCTGCATGCTTTCACGCCACGAGCTCGTGCTTGAACGCCCAAGGCATGCTGTCTATGGCACTAACTTAAAGCGCAGCAGAAGGCAGGGCCAGCCTTAAGGTAGTTTCTAAAAATAGCACAGTTTAGAAGGGGGGTGGGTTGGTTCATCAAGCCTTCCTATATTCTGTGGGACAAACCCGCAATAAATGGTAAAGAATTGGTAAAGTGCCATTCAGCAGCCTACTTAGTTTCTCTTCACAACAAGAGTAGCCAGTATAGAATATCATTCTTGTGCAAGAAATTTTCTCAAAATGCGGGATTCGCCATTCTGTGTATATTCTGTGACAAATATTGCGAATATTACTGCTGCAATTGTAGTTTAAAAAGGCGTGATAAGCAGAGACTCTTAATTCACAAACCCTTACTTCCAATCATTCACCCTCCCTTTGATTCACCAAAAGTTCAGTCACAGACTCCAAATTCACACTCAATTCACCAACTCCAAGATTACATGGAATTCAATATGTAGCTCAGTTACATGTAATCTTCCATATTGAGCTACATGTAATATTCCATATTGAGCTACATGTAATCTTCCATATTGAGCTACATGTAATCTTCCATATTGAGCTACATGTAATCAATTCCATATTGAGCTACATGTAATATTCCATATTGAGCTACATGTAATCTTCCATATTGAGCTACATGTAATCTTCCATATTGAGCTACATGTAATCTTCCACATTGAGCTACATGTAATCTTCCATATTGAGCTACATGTAATCTTCCATATTGAGCTACATGTAATCTTCCACATTGAGCTACATGTAATCTTCCATATTGAGCTACATGTAATCTTCCACATTGAGCTACATGTAATCTTCCATATTGAGCTACATGTAATCTTCCATATTGAGCTACATGTAATCTTCCATATTGAGCTACAAGGCCTCAGAGAACAGTGGCTGACTGTGTTGAAGTGTTCTGAAACCAGCTAAGTAGTCAGTACGAGTAGTATATCAGCGCATATTTATTAGTTGTCAATGCAGATGCAGGTAAAAAAACACAAAAGCTTCAATCCGCAGACAATGTCAATCACATTGGGAGGTGACAGTCGAGGTCGGGACAGACCGCATGGTTTGGGACAAAATCACCAAATGAATGAAGGAGTCGAGCAGCAGGTACTGAAGGTGACACAAATACTGACAGACTGCAGTGCCATCCGGGGTGAAGGCAATCAACTCAGGAAATAAAAAAGCAAAACTGACAAGCAATTCCAATTCGTAAAAAGGCCAATAGCAGCAATTAATGGAATACTTTCCTCGGGACTGAAGAACTGCGTGACAAAAAAGACGCACAAAACGCATGACTTACTACTTATAACAAATTGTGAATCAGTAGTACATCACAATAAATAAATCAGTTCGATTATGCAACAGAGAAGATTGTTGGAACTGTGACTGGGGAATGAATGCAGATTAACTGGGGACTGGCTGGGACTGAAACTGGTTGTGGGGACTCGAGGCTGATCGGCTTTGATTGACAGGTGACTGAACATTGCTGAGGTGATCAGCAATGGGAATTGGACTGATGCAGCACAGAAACTTGCAGGCTCAGTGGGGTTTCGCCCGTAGAGAGGCTGATGGAGAAGCTGGAGAGGCTGATGGGGAAGCTGGAGAGAATGATGAGGAAGCTGGACAGGCTGATGGAGAAGCTGGAGAGGCTGATGGGGAAGCTAGAGAGGCTGAAGGGGAAGCTGGAGAGGCTGATAGAGAAGCTGGAGAGGCTGATGGGGAAGCTAGAGAGGCTGAAGGGGAAGCTAGAGAGGCTGATGGGGAAGCTGGAGAGGCTGATGGGAAAGCTGGAGAGGCTGATGGGGAAGCTGGAGAGACTGATGAGGAAGCTGGAGAGGCTGATGAGGAAGCTGGAGAGGCTGATGAGGAAGCTGGAGAGGCTGATGGAGAGGCTGATGGAGAACTCCGAACGAGAGCCGCAGCCTCATTTTCCAGCCTTCATCTGCTGCGACGCCCTCCTCCGCGGCTGCAGCACCTTGTCGTGCCTGACGAACAGGCCGTGGCGGGCCCTGCACCTGAAGTACTTGACGCCCTTCACCGAGCCGTCGTTGCGGCCCTCAGGCTGGTCCAGTTCCACCCCCACCCAGGTGCCCGCCGCGAACTGGGTGGGGCCGCAGAACCTCACGTGACCCGGCAGCCTCGCGCCCTGCGGCTGCTGCACCAGACACGGCTCACCCGGCTTCAGCCAGGCTGGCGGCGCGGTGTCCACCCTGCCGGAGCCGCTAAGGTCCTGTCGGGAGCCGAAGGCTGACGCGCTGTCGGAGAACTCCTCGTCACCGCCTCCGCCGTTCGGCGCCTTCTGGGCGGCCCGCTTGGGGCTCTGCAGCAGGCGGGTGAGGCGGACAAGGTCCTCGCCTTCGCCGGCCTCCGCGGCCTCCTGCGGCTGCTCCGCCGCGGTGCTCAACGGCGGGGGCGGCGGCTGCGTCAGCGACGGAGCTTCCGGGGGCTCAGCGGGTGGCGGCTGCGCGGTCTCGAGGACTGCGGAGTCCACGGACTGCGGCACCTCCTGAGAGCAGCAGGTTTGAAATCCCATCTTACTGATTCCCCACTCAGATCCCACCTGACTAATTCCCCACTCAGATCCCACCTGACTGATTCCCCACTCAGATCCCACCTGACTGATTCCATACTCAGATCCCGTCTGACTGATTCCCCACTCACATCCCGTCTGATTGATTCCCTCACATCCCACCTGACCGATTCCCTCACATCCTCACCTGACCAATTCCCTCACATCCCACCTGACCGATTCCCTCACATCCCACCTGACCGATTCCCTCACGCCCTCACCTGCTGCTGGAAGGCCGCCCACGAGGTGTCCCTGTCCAGGTACATGGACTGCGTCAGCTGTGCCCTCTCCGACTTGCTCTTCCGCATCCGCCCGCCGCAGTCCTCGTTGAAGGGATTCCGGCGCCGGCTGCCCCCGTCATCGCCGTCGCTGTCTTCAGACGCCGCGTCGCCGCCGCGGTCGGGGAAGTCCGCCTCGCCGAGGAAGTCGCCGCCGGGGCCGCCACGGTGACCGCCGAAGCTGGCGGCCTCCTCAGCCAGCGGCTTCATGGGAGTCAGCAGCAGCGAGGACCGCGACATCAGCCCGCCTGCGCCTCCGCTGCCTCCACCGCTGCCTCCGCTGCCTCCGGCTCCGCCAAGGACTCCGGCAGGGTGCGAGGACAGCGGGCTGATCAGGGGGTTCTTGGCCGCTGCTGACGCCGGGTTGGAAGGGAGCGGAGGGGGGCGGGGGTCTGCAGAGCTCTGACGTCTGACATTCACCAGTCATGCCGTCTAACATCCACTGACATTCACTAGTCATGCTGTCTGACATTCACCAGTCATGCCGTCTGACATCCACTGACATTCACCAGTCATGCTGTCTGACATTCACTGACATTCACCAGTCATGCGTCTGACATTCACTGACATTCACCAGTCATGCCGTCTGACATCCACTGACATTCACCAGTCATGCCGTCTGACATCCACTGACATTCACAAGTCATGCCGTCTGACATCCACTGACATTCACCAGTCATGCCGTCTGACATCCACTGACATTATTTACATCTGTCTCTAACACCCTCCCTTCACACTCTCCCTCCCACACCCTCCGTCACATTCGCATTTCATCAAGCCACAAACTTCATAACAAAGAAGAACAAGAGCAATAAAAACGGAAAAAGTTAAACTAAAATGAACAAATAAAGGTCAAATTACTGAAAAGCGCGCAAATGTGTACATATTTAGCCTACTGGTCATAAGTAGCATAGCGCGCTTCGAAGTTTTCAGACTGAGACCTGAACGGGAAGGGAGAGTTGGGATTCCCTACTTTCCGCATGCTGCACTGCTACTCACAGTAGTAAGCACCTGATACAGGAGTTGTCAGTTCATGCGGCATGCTAAAATAGATTCATATGCATTTCACCTACTGACAGTACTGCATGGCTACCAAAATAAACACAATAGTCAGATATCGAATCCGACTTATGGAAATATATAATTATTGGCAAATGAATTATTATAAGTGGCACAGTGCGAGTTAAAATGCTAATACACTAATTGGGTGCAGGGCATTAGTAAGTCTGGACTAATGCTGAGCTGCTGCGATGCTGAGGCAGCTCGTGCGATGCATCATCTCAGACTCACTCAGAGTATCTCAGCCTCACTCAGAGTATCTCAGACTGACTCAGAGTATCTCAGTCTCACTCAGAGTATCTCAGTCTCACTCAGAGTATCTCAGTCTCACCCAGAGTATCTCAGTCTCACCCAGTGTATCTCAGTCCACTTAAAGTATCTTAGTCTCACCCAGAGTACCTCAGTCTCACTCAGAGTATCTCAGTCCCACCCAGAGTATTTCAGTCTCACTCAGAGTATCTCAGTCTCACCCAGAGTATCTCAGTCTCACTCAGAGTATCTCAGTCTCACCCAGAGTATCTCAGTCTCACCCAGTGTATCTCAGTCCACTTAAAGTATCTCAGTCTCACTCAGAGTACCTCAGTCTCACTCAGAGTATCTCAGTCCCACCCAGAGTATCTCAGTCCCACCCAGAGTATCTCAGTCTCACTTAGAGTATCTCAGTCTCACCCAGAGTACCTCAGTCTCACTCAAAGTATCTCAGTCTCACTCAGAGTATCTCAGTCTCACCCAGAGTACCTCAGTCTCACTTAGAGTATCTCAGTCTCACCCAGAGTACCTCAGTCTCACTTAGAGTATCTCAGTCTCACCCAGAGTACCTCAGTCTCACTTAGAGTATCTCAGTCTCACCAAGAGTATCTTAGTCTCACTCAGAGTATCTCAGTCTCACCCAGAGTATCTCAGTCTCACTCAGAATGCACAAGCATCTTGAGTATGAGTTATTTTCAGTTAGTTCACAACACTGACAGCCTACTGCAACAGAAATATTTGAGCAATGCGACTGACATGAGGGGATGGGGTGGGCAGTGAGACGGCAGTCTGAGTTCTCATAAATCTCACAGACGGCTGCCTCTCTCGGGTAAAAATAAAAAATAAATCAATATTGATGCGCCAAAATAAAACCGGAATGAGAAAACACGACTCCGTCAGCTGATTAACTGAATTTCTGGCGCCGATTCAAATATTTACCTATTGGCCAGTACTTTCTAATCTTTTGCGTGTTCAAGTTAAGAAAGTTGGGGCGGCTGCCTGCAAACAGGTTGGCAGGACAAGATTTCTTGTCATGATGTTCTTGTGAAAATGAAAATTGCGATTTTTAAGGCATTGCTGGTAGGTAAGAATTTGGTAAAAGCTCAAAGACAACGCTCAAAGAGAAAAGAGAAAAGAGAAAGGAGAGGGAGATAAGACAAGAGAGATCAGGAGGGAGTTGGGAGAAGAGAGAGAAGAGAGGAGAGATAAGAAAGGCGAGATGAGAGATGAGAGAGGAGAGATGAGAGGAGAGATGAGAGATGAGAGAGGGGATATGAGAGATGAGAGAGGAGAGATGAGAGAGGGGAGCTGAGAGAGGAGAGATGAGAGATGAGAGATGAGAGAGGAGAGATGAGAGAGGAGAGAGTAGAGATGAGAGAGGGGAGATGAGGGATGAGAGATGAGAGATGAGAGAGGAGAGATGAGAGATGAGACAGGAGGGATGAGAGATGAGAGGAGAGATGAGAGATGAGAGAGGAGAGAGGAGAGATGAGAGAGGGGAGATGAGAGAAGAGGAGCAGCTGCCCTCACCGCAATCGTATGCAGAAAATAAAAGTAAAAGTTGCAGTTTATGAAACAGGACAGGAACTTCTGCAGCACCGCAACCTCATGCTAAAGAACACTGTGATTTTTAATATTTAATATTTATGAGTAACTGTTCGAAAGAATATTTAAAAACTGCTCGGGTTGGTAAAACAGCGTACTTGTTCAAGATTAACAATATCTAGTAAAACAGATTATATAAAACTTAAATTACTTAAATTGAAAATGGAAAATTTATGCAATACCTTCAAGAGGCTCCGGGTGTTCTAAAAGCAGACAGCAGATTAAGCTTCAGATTTAGAACTCTTGCTATAGGTGAACAGTAGAGGGGGCAGGGGAGGGTACAGAGGGGAAAGCAGAGGGTACAGAGGGGACAGGAGAGGGTACAGAGGGGACAGGAGAGGGTACAGAGGGGACAGGGTAGGGTACAGAGGGGACAGGAGAGGGTACAGAGGGGACAGGAGAGGGTACAGGGGGGGAGTAGAGGGTACACATGGTTCCCCAAGCAGCGCACAGATCCCGAATTCGAACCCGCGACCACAGGCACGCACGCACAGGCTCGCACACTTACTGCCAACTGGGCCAATCAGAGCGCTTGGCGGTTCGGCTCTGCGCAGTGCGGCGTGCAGGTTCTGCACAGAAGCGCTGGGCTGCTGCTGCGGCTGCTGCTGCTGCGGGGGGACCGGCGGCCCGCCAGCGGCCGCGGCGACAGAGGCTGCCTGACCACCGGCAAGATAGCCGGGCTCATTCAATTTGAGCAGACTCAGCGAGCCAAGCGATACGGATCGAATCATTTGCTGAAATTTGGCGTAGCGAAATCATGTTCGATATTAGCTACTGACTGACTGCGATGAGTAGCCAAGTAAAACATTTTAAGACCGTTTCTAATATACAGGGTAAATTTTACTTACGAATATCTTAGCTTCTTAAAACCTTATTAACTGTCTATGGTGAAAACCCTGGCTTGGCTATCATGATATAAACTGTTTATCTTATGATATAAACAGTCCATAAACAGTTTATCCTACTCTAAACGGCCACACAGAAACCACACAGCCGCAACTCACCCCACCGTCCGCGCCCATGACCTGCATGGACTTTCTGGTCGCTCTGGTTTTTGCATTCTTCGAGAATTTCACCGCAGCCTCCTGCCTGGCCTTCTCCTCCCGAAGGAAGTACTCAACAGCCGACACTGCGCTCAGGTACTGCTTGATGTAGGTCTCGCTGTCGGGCTGAGCTGGTTTCCAGCTTCCGTTTGATGAGGCACCTGCGGCAGATGAGGCGGCTGACCCGGGAGCGGCCGGTGCGGCGGAATTTCCGTCAGTCAGTTTGGAGTCGCTGATGGCGGAGGACTCGGCCAGCAGTGAGCAGCTGCTTGAGTCCTCTGCCGGGCCTGCCAGGGAGCTGATGGCGTCTGATGAGGCTGCGGCCAGCACTGCCAGGGACTTCCGGTCCTCCACTTCCCCAGTTGCTGGGGGAATGCTGGACACAATCTGATAGGTGATGCCCGTCTCCGAGATGAGGTCCTGGGGACATGATGGGGCCGGTTGCGTGCTCAGATCCCAAGTCCTCAGATCCCAGCTCAGCCAGTCCTCAGATCCCAAGTCCTCAGATCCCAAGTCCTCAGATCCCAAGTCCTCAGATCCCAGCTCAGCCAGTCCTCAGATCCCAAGTCCTCAGATCCCAGCTCAGCCAGTCCTCAGATCCCAAGTCCTCAGATCCCAGCTCAGCCAGTCCTCAGATCCCAGCTCAGCCAGTCCTCAGATCCCAGCTCAGCCCGTCCTCAGATCCCAAGTCCTCAGATCCCAGCTCAGCCAGTCCTCAGATCCCAGCTCAGCCAGTCCTCAGATCCCAAGTCCTCAGATCCCAAGTCCTCAGATCCCAAGTCCTCAGATCCCAAGTCCTCAGATCCCAAGTCTTCAGATCCCAAGTCCTCAGATCCCAAGTCTTCAGATCCCAAGTCTTCAGATCATAAGTCCTCAGATCCCAAGTCTTCAGATCCCAAGTCCTCAGATCCCAAGTCCTCAGATCCCAAGTCCTCAGATCCCAAGTCCTCAGATCCAAAGTCCTCAGATAGCTCAGCCAGTCCTCAGATCCCAAGTCCTCAGATCCAAAGTCCTCAGATCCCTGCTCAGCCAGTCCTAAGATCCCAAGTCCTCAGATCCCAAATCCTCAGATTTGAAGTCCTCAGATCCCAGCTCATCCCAGTCCTCAGATCCCAGCTCAGCCAGTCCTCAGATCCCAGCTCATCCCAGTCTTCAAATCCCTTCAAACAAAGAGCTTCATGCACTTTAGAATACACAAAAATAAAGTTGACAACATCAATACAACAACTAACGTAAGAGACTCACTTCAGCTGAACAATGACAGGTTCATGCAAGAAAAATAGCAGCAATTTACTAAAACTGCCGCTCAAAGTAGGCTAATGAAGGCGTGCAAAATGCAAAACAGAAAAATTACTATCTAAACTAGATTTTAAGAAGTACAAAGGTTATTAGAGTTTAAATTGGATATAATGAGTTTAAAAGTGAACTGAATGCCACCTACCAGCTGCTGTCAGTGACGAGAATATAAAATGGCTTCATCTTCCCAACCAAACTTATCGAGTCTGGGCAGCACATCCTTGATTGAAATCTCCCGTTTTAAACCAATTTTCAAGAAGACACACTGAACAAAATTTTGATGATTCTTTAATCTGCATCCTGTCTTTCTTAGAATTGGAGTTAGTCTGTTTCACACTCACCTGTCAGTCTGTATGCCTTACCTGTCAGCCTGTTTTACACCAAGTGGTCAGCACAGCACCTGTAAGTCTGTATAATCTGGCTGTCAGTCTGTATAATCTGCCTGTCAGTCTGTATAGTCTGCCTGTCAGTCTGTGTAATCAGCCTGTCAGTCTGTATAATCTGCCTGTCAGTCTGTGCAATCTGCCTGTCAGTCTGTATAATCTGCCTGTCAGTCTGTAAAACCTGCCTGTCAGTCTGTAAAATCACATATCAGTCTGTATAATCTGCCTGTCAGTCTGTATAATCTGCCTGTCAGTCTGTATAGTCTGCCTGTCAGTCTGTGTAATCAGCCTGTCAGTCTGTATAATCTGCCTGTCAGTCTGTGCAATCTGCCTGTCAGTCTGTATAATCTGCCTGTCAGTCTGTAAAACCTGCCTGTCAGTCTGTAAAATCACATATCAGTCTGTATAATCTGCCTGTCAGTCTGTATAATCTGCCTGTCAGTCTGTATAGTCTGCCTGGCAGTCTGTGTAATCAGCCTGTCAGTCTGTATAATCTGCCTGTCAGTCTGTGCAATCTGCCTGTCAGTCTGTATAATCTGCCTGTCAGTCTGTAAAACCTGCCTGTCAGTCTGTAAAATCACATATCAGTCTGTATAATCTGCCTGTCAGTCTGTATAATCTGCCTGTCAGTCTGTATAGTCTGCCTGTCAGTCTGTGTAATCAGCCTGTCAGTCTGTATAATCTGCCTGTCAGTCTGTGCAATCTGCCTGTCAGTCTGTATAATCTGCCTGTCAGTCTGTAAAACCTGCCTGTCAGTCTGTAAAATCACATATCAGTCTGTATAATCTGCCTGTCAGTCTGTAAAATCTGCCTGTCAGTCTGTATAATCTGCCTGTCAGTCTGTGTAATCTGCCTGTCAGTCTGTATAATCTGCCTGTCAGTCTGTGTAATCTGCCTGTCAGTCTGTGTAATCTGCCTGTCAGTCTGTATAATCTGCCTGTCAGTCTGTATAATCTGCCTGTCAGTCTGTGTAATCTGCCTGTCAGTCTGTATAATCTGCCTACTGTTAGTCTGTGTAATCTGCCCGTCAGTCTGTAAAATCTGCCTGTCAGTCTGTAAAATCTGCCTGTCAGTCTGTATAATCTGCCTGTCAGTCTGTATAATCTGCCTACTGTTAGTCTGTAAAATCTGCCTGTCAGTCTGTAAAATCTGCCTGTCAGTCTGTAAAATCTGCCTGTCAGTCTGTAAAATCTGCCTGTCAGTCTGTAAAATCTGCCTGTCAGTCTTTATTCCCGCACAGGAGAATACAGCAACCCCACAGCAATGCCACTAAAAGCAGCAAAAAAGCAGCAGTGCAAAAGCAAGCAGAGAGGTGCAGACGGGAGGTGACAACATCGACTCACGCGGATCGGATCGGCAGAGGCCGGACTCACATAGGCTCTCATGTAGCCAAACAGGGCACTTCTGATGCCCTTTGACTTGTACACCGAAACGCACGCCCGCTTCCTCAGCACAATATCCATTGGAGCTGGGTGCGAGATTCGAACCCTGGCCCGCACAATCAGGTAGATGAGCTCGTTATTTCCCGTGATCCGATTCAAATAGATCGAGTCGTGCAGCGAAGCGTCCCACTGGCAGATGACGCAGCAGTCTTTGTCCAGACTCCGCATGATGGGGACTTGCACAAACTCGCTGTTGTGCTCTTTGGGCAGCTGGGAGTTCACACCTGCTGGCGGCAGCTCAAGCCGCTGGTGATGGTCAGGCTGCAGATCTAAGAACAGCACCGGGATGTGCTCCTCCATGCCCAGCGGGGGGTCCCAGTCAGCTGGAGCTCCGGGCACACAGGAGTGCGGCCTGGGCACCAGCACAGCCTCCTTCTCCACCGTCATTCGGCTCCACTGCTCCATCAGCGACCGCTCCCTGGCCTCATCTGCCGCGGTCTTCACCGGCTTGGAGGTGATGAGGCTTAACTGAGACTGCAGATGTCCCTGACGCCTGGAGACGGCCTCTCTCCATTTGTCCCTGAGGCGGGTCAGGTCCTCTTCCTGGTAGCTGTCGAGGCCTCTCTGCATGCTGCGGTCCCGGCGGACAATGCAGCCGACCGACACGTCCGTGATGCGCTCGCAGATCACCGGCAGGCTGCCCGACTCCGGACCGCTGACGGGACGAACTCGGATAAGCAGCCGGCGGGACTGGCCGTGCTTGAGGCGGTACACTCCGCCTGGGGTACGTTTGAAGGGCGCGATGGGGTACGTTTGAAGGGCGCGATGGTGTACGTTTGAAAGGCGCGATGGGGTACGTTTGAAGGGCGGCGGCGTGTTGGGGTGGCTGATGGGGTCTGTCTGATGAGACCTGTCTGATGCGGTTTGTCTGATGGGGTCTGGGTGATAGGGTCTGGGTGATGGGGTCTGGGTGATGGGGTCTGGGTGATGGGGTCTGGGTGATGGGGTCTGGGTGATGGGGTCTGGGTGATGGGTTCTGGGTGATGGGGTCTAGGTGATGGGGTCTGTGTGATGGGGTCTGTGTGATGGGGTCTGTGTGATGGGGTCTGTGTGATGGGGTCTGTGTGATGGGGTCTGTGTGATGGGGTCTGTGTGATGGGGTCTGGGTGATGGGGTCTGGGTGATGGGGTCTGGGTGATGGGGTCTGTGTGATGGGGTCTGTGTGATGGGGTCTGGGTGATGGGGTCTGTGTGATGGGGTCTGTGTGATGGGGTCTGTGTGATGGGGTCTGGGTGATGGGGTCTGGGTGATGGGACCTGAATGATGGGGTCTGGGTGATGGGACCTGAATGATGGGGTCTGGGTGATGGGACCTGGATGATGGGGTCTGTGTGATGGGGTCTGGGTGATGGGGTCTGGGTGATGGGACCTGGATGATGGGGTCTGGGTGATGGGACCTGCCTGATGGGTCTGTCTATCAGTGCCTGTTTTTCCGCCCATCAGCCAGAAGCTAAGCTTCTGACAAGTGCCTCTACAGCTGCCATGAGCCAAGCAGGGTGGCTCAGCTAACTAACATACCCCAGGTGTGACCTTGGCACTCGCTTGATAGAAATATCCTAAATTTAAACTCAGATAAATTTTATTGTGAGAAGTGAGAGGAGACAGCTGAGAGGGGAGAGGAGACAGCTGAGAGGGGAGAGCAGACAGCTGAGAGGGGAGAGCAGACAGCTGAGAGGGGAGAGCAGACAGCTGAGAGGGGAGAGGAGACAGCTGAGAGGGGAGAGGAGACAGCTGAGAGGGGAGAGCAGACAGCTGAGAGGGGAGAGCAGACAGCTGAGAGGGGAGAGCAGACAGCTGAGAGGGGAGAGCAGACAGCTGAGAGGGGAGAGGAGACAGCTGAGAGGGGAGAGCAGACAGCTGAGAGGGGAGAGCAGACAGCTGAGAGGGGAGAGGAGACAGCTGAGAGGGGAGAGCAGACAGCTGAGAGGGGAGAGCAGACAGCTGAGAGGGGAGAGGAGACAGCTGAGAGGGGAGAGCAGACAGCTGAGAGGGGAGAGCAGACAGCTGAGAGGGGAGAGGAGACAGCTGAGAGGGGAGAGCAGACAGCTGAGAGGGGAGAGGAGACAGCTGAGAGGGGAGAGCAGACAGCTGAGAGGGGAGAGCAGACAGCTGAGAGGTGAGAGGAGACAGCTGGGAGCTGCCTGCACCGCATGAAACACAGGAACTAACTACATGTAAAAAGCGCATAAAATGAAGTGGCATTGAGCACAGTGAGCATGAGAGCGAGTTGTTCAGAAACAGAGTGAGATCAGGTGATCAAATCTGCCAAAGAGACACAGGTGACACAGCACAGTGCACTGCAATCACATGTACAGGCACAGAGATAAGAGAGTCACCACAAGACCAACCTGTTTGCCCAAATAAAGGCAGTTTAAAATAACCTTTCAACCCACAGATAAGCGAGTTCGCTGATTCCGGTGTCACAAAGCCGATCTGAGAATTGCATGCCCTGCCCGCTTGGCAGCATATCTGATGTGATGTCAGCATTCTTTCGGGCTCCGGCGTTTCATGTTCTCAGTGCCCGATTTTGGGATTTTCATTCTTAGGGGAGATTTTCTTAGGGGCGATTTTTCTGATTAGATTTTCTCAGGGTGACTTTCTCAGATGAGATAATCTCAGGGGCGATTTTCTTAGGAGAGATTTTCTCACGGGCGATTTTTTCAGGTGAGATTTTCTCAGGGGCGATGTTCTCTGAGGAGATTTTTTCAGAGGCGATTTTCTCTGGGGCGATTTACTCAAGGGCGACTTTCCTAGGTGAGATTTTCTCAGGTGAGATTTTCTCCGGTGAGATTTTCTCAGGTGAGATTTTCTCAGGGGCGATTTTCTCAGGTCGGATTCTCTCAGGGACGATTATTTAGGTGAGATTTTTTCAGGTGAGACTTTCTCAGGTGAGACTTTCTCAGGTGAGATTTTCTCAGGTGAGACTTTCTCAGGTGAGACTTTCTCAGGTGAGACTTTCTCATGTGAGATTTTCTCAGGTGAGACTTTCTCAGGTGAGACTTTCTCAGGTGAGATTTTCTCAGGTGAGACTTTCTCAGGTGAGATTTTCTCAGGTGAGACTTTCTCAGGTGAGATTTTCTCAGGTGAGACTTTCTCAGGTGAGACTTTCTCAGGTGAGATTTTCTCAGGTGAGACTTTCTCAGGTGAGATTTTCTCAGGTGAGATTTTCTCTGAGGAGATTTTCGAGGCATTAAACAGAAAATTTTTCCGGATAATCCCAAAGGCGATTTCTCAACGCAGAATTTCTCTACGCGAAATTTTCGCCCGCAAGCGCCACTGACCAGTGGGGATGACGTCCTTCTCCCTGCCCTGCCGGTCCCTCTGCGTGGGGTGCTGGATCTCCACAGGCAGGTACTGCCCGTTCTCGCTCAGCTCCTGGATGCACAGCCACATCTCCAGGCGGCGGCAGTACTCGGACCAGTTGTCCCCGATGCGCTCGCCCCGGACCTCCGCGCCGTTGCTGCGGTTGCCGTACACCTGGGGGACATTGGGACTGCTGTGCATGGGACAGACAGACAGACAGAAACTAAGACAGACAGACAGACAGACAGACAGACAGACAGAAACTAAGACAGACAGACAGACAGACAGACAGACAGAAACTAAGACAGACAGACAGACAGACAGACAGACAGACAGACAGACAGACAGACAGACACATAGACAGACACTAAGACAGACAGACAGACAGACAGACAGACAGACAGACAGACAGACAGACAGACAGACAGACAGACAGACACATAGACAGACACTAAGACAGACAGACAGACAGACAGACAGACAGACAGACAGACAGACAGACAGACAGACAGACAGACACACAGACAGACAGACAGACAGACAGACAGACAGACAGACAGACAGACAGACAGACAGACACAGACAGACAGACAGACAGACATACAGACAGACAGACAGACAGACACGCAGACAGACAGACAGACAGACAGACAGACAGACAGACAGACACACAGACAGACACACAGACAGACACACAGACAGACACACAGACAGACAGACAGACAGACAGACAGACAGACACAAAGACAGACAGACAGACAGACAGACAGACAGACAGACAGACAGACAGACAGACAGGCAGTAGTCCAACCTGCACAGCCAGGGAGCCATCCGCAGCAAACTCCAGGAACTCGTCATTAACAAAGATGTCGAACTGGGCCTCGTGGTCGAAGGCGATGAGGTCAGGCGGCGGGTCGCCGCAGTCGGCAGTGACGGGAGGCACCACCTGCGGAGCCGACATGCCCCACAGCTGGTACTGCACGTACACAAAGTGCGACAACTCTTTCGGCAGAGCCTTGGCGCTGCGAATGCACACCTTCAGCGTGACCTGCTGCCCGGGTTCGAATCTGCCAGAGACTTTCGCCAGCCTGACGTGCAGCTTGCCGGCAATCTCGCCCTGGGTGTTGATCACCGGCACATTGTAGTCAAGCGGAGCGTCGTAAAACAGGGGCGACAGAAAGGCGTGCGCCACCCCGATCAGGTCGTGCTGCTCGTGATGGTCGCGGAACGCCGACACAGAATCAGTGGAGCCGGCAGTGAATTCGTGGTAAGATTCGCGCATGTCAACCAGGCGATTCTCGAACTTGTCCAGACTCCAGGTGGCCAGCACAGCTCCCGGACTGTCCGCATCTTCATCACTGCCAGCTGCAGTCAGCTGAATGGCCGGCTCCGTGGCGATGTGACGCCGGATCAAGTTGTGCGCCGGGATCTGCAGGGTGACGCTGTACTCCACGCCGGCGCCCAGCTCGGCTGACAGGAAGTTCGCCTCGCGCACCAGAGCGTTCGCTCGGGCCAGCTGCTCCTTCAGCCGGCTGAGGTTCAACTGCTGCGCCTTGAGCTGCTGCCCTTCCGGACCGTCTGAGCTGCCCTGCTCACAGCCACCGGCACCGCTGCTGTTTAAACTGAAACTGCTGCTAGCGCCATCGTGAGACATCAGCATCATAGGCGGGCAGTAGCTTGGCGTGGCTGGCGATAAAATATTGCTGAAGTTTTTCAACAGGCCTTCGTACATCTGCTTCTGGCGAGCCAGGGCCTCTGCGAGAGGATTGGGGAGGGGAGATGGGTTTTTGTACTTTTAGCTTATCAGCTGCAACTGGGACTGCAGGGTGAGCGCAGTGATATGCATTCGGTATGGTATATGAATATAGGGCTGCATAATGCTGACTTACAGAGTTTACAGGCTTACAGACACGAATACAGGCTTACAGACACTAATATAGCCTTACAGACACCAATACACGATTACAGACACTAATACAGGCTTACAGACACTAATACTGGCTTACAGACACTAATACAGGCTTACAGACACTAATACAGGCTTACAGACACTAATACAGGCTTAGAGACACGAATACAGACTTATAGACACTAATACAGGCTTACAGACACTAATACAGGCTTACAGACACTAATATAGCCTTACAGACACCAATACACGATTACAGACACTAATACAGGCTTACAGACACTAATACTGGCTTACAGACACTAATACAGGCTTACAGACACTAATACAGGCTTACAGACACTAATACAGGCTTACAGACACTAATACAGGCTTAGAGACACGAATACAGACTTATAGACACTAATACAGGCTTACAGACACTAATACTGGCTTACAAACACTAATACAGGCTTACAGACACTAATACAGACTTATAGACACTAATACAGGCTTACAGACACTAATACAGACTTATAGACACGAATACTGGCTTACAGACACTAATACTGGCTTACAGACACTAATACAGGCTTAGAGACACTAATACAGGCTTACAGACACTAATACAGGCTTATAGACACTAATACAGGCTTACAGACACTAATACAGGCTTACAGACACTAATACAGGCTTAGAGACACGAATACAGACTTATAGACACTAATACAGGCTTATAGACACTAATACAGGCTTACAGACACTAATACAGACTTATAGACACTAATACAGGCTTACAGACACGAATACAGGCTTACAGACACTAATACAGGCTTACAGACACGAATACAGGCTTACAGACACTAATACAGGCTTACAGACACTAATACAGGCTTACAGACACTAATACAGGCTTACAGACACTAATACTGGCTTAGAGACACGAATACAGACTTATAGACACTAATACAGGCTTACAGACACTAATACAGGCTTACAGACACTAATACAGGCTTAGAGACACGAATACAGACTTATAGACACTAATACAGGCTTACAGACACTAATACTGGCTTACAAACACTAATACAGGCTTACAGACACTAATACAGACTTATAGACACTAATACAGGCTTACAGACACTAATACAGACTTATAGACACTAATACAGGCTTACAGACACTAATACAGACTTATAGACACTAATACAGGCTTACAGACACGAATACTGGCTTACAGAGACTAATACAGGCTTAGAGACACTAATACTGGCCTACAGACACTAATACAGGCTTAGAGACACTAATACAGGCTTACAGACACGAATACAGGCTTACAGACACTAATACAGACTTATAGACACGAATACTGGCTTACAGACACGAATACTGGCTTACAGACACTAATACAGGCTTAGAGACACTAATACTGGCTTACAGACACTAATACAGGCTTAGAGACACTAATACAGGCTTACAGACACTAATACAGGCTTACAGACACTAATACAGGCTTACAGACACTAATACAGGCTTACAGACGCGAACATTAGCTTGTAGACACTAATACAGGCTTACAGACACTAATACAGGCTTACAGACACTAATACAGGCTTACAGACGCGAACATTAGCTTGTAGACACATAGTGACTAACAAGCTACTAAAACAGACTATAAAAATGCGGTACAACAAAAATAGGAGAAATTCAAAAGCAGAAATGGGCCAATTTATGTTGGAAATATCTGCAAGCAATTAACATACAGACAGACAGACAGACACATCAAAATGTTTAGCAATTCAGCACTCATCAACTTTCCCCTGTCCTTCTCTCTCCCTCTCTCTGTCTCTCTCAGTTCATCGATCCTATTCCTCTTCAACGAGGCGTTTTACAAAACCGACAAAAGCCAGAAAGAGAGAGAGAGAAAGGCAGAGTGCAGAAGCGAAATCGCCCATCTCAGCGATCTGAGAGCGGCTCGGTTCTGAGAGAGAAGCAGATTTCTGACAGTGAAAGCATGCAGTCTGTGTTACGCATGACTGAGGAGACAAGAGAGGCTGGGACAGCGACCGATTCGGAGACAAGGACTCCCCTCCTCTCGGCTCCTTCAAGAGCTCTGAGAGAACGAACAGCTCACTGAAATGAACGCGCGACAGGGTAGAAGAGACGGGATTAGGGACAGCGGGGTTTTGGCTGGTTGGTTGGTTGGTAGTTTTGCGGCACTTCGAGGCGCTGAACCACTGGGTTGGGGGGACAGAGATGAGGGGCTGCGACTCTGAGCGCGGAGGGTATGGGAGTTCTAAAAATACTGTTGCGAGATATACAGACAGACAGACAGACACAGACAGACAGACAGACAGACAGACAGACAGACAGACAGACACACAGACAGGCAGACAGACAGACAGACAGACAGACAGACAGACAGACAGACAGACAGACAGACAGACAGACAGACAGACACACAAAGACAGACAGACAGAC
The DNA here is from genome assembly GCA_002269645.1 of Macrostomum lignano. Classification (NCBI taxonomy): domain Eukaryota; kingdom Metazoa; phylum Platyhelminthes; family Macrostomidae; genus Macrostomum; species Macrostomum lignano. The sequence continues at coordinate 168,260 of NIVC01000349.1, forward strand.
AGACAGACAGACAGACAGACACACAAAGACAGACAGACAGACAGACAGACAGACAGACAGACAGACAGACAGACAGACACACAAAGACAGACAGACAGACAGACAGACAGACAGACAGACACACAAAGGCAGACAGACAGACAGACAGACAGACAGACAAGAACAGTATATGCAGAGCTAGAAAGTACAGTTTCCCAAGTTTCCCACTCAGGAGCAGATCGAATGGGGCAAGCCAAATAAAAGGAGATTTATTATCGGTAATCTGTTTACGCTACCCGATACGAATGACTCAGCAAATCCGGTCAGAATGTACTACTCAAGACTGATAGGCATATTGACTCCAGTCAACATGCAGCACAGATTTCAGACAGAAACTGGTGTAATTAAAAGTGAAAAGTACATTTCATACTATGAGACAGTCGCACCACATATGCTAAGCCAATGTACATCGTGCGTGAGCCATGTGTGTATGAGTAGTTATGAGACCGTCTAGGATGGCATGCAAGTTAAGCCATCCACGCTAATCTGTTAATCCCACAACAGTCGAACTGAGACGAGCATTCGTTATAAGCCAAAACAGGCGAGTAAGGAGAGGCAAAGGACCAATTCATAAATTATGAGGCGGAGAGAGAGAGAAAAGTATTTATAGAAAGCAGATGATTTACAATCCGAGCTTTGGGGAAAAGCAGTTTCGGTGTGGACTCTGATCAATAATCCAGCTGGGGGGGGGGCATTAGAGTGAATTATTCAGACAGGCTGAGCCAAAGTCTGCTTAAAACCGAATTTCGAAGATGTTTCTTTAACAAAAATTGAGGCTTTTGGGCTGACTTAATAGCAGAATTTTGGAAAACGTGTGGCTTATTGGATCAGCGATAGGTAACGAAAACTATTAGGGAATACAGTATTATACACGTAGCTTAGCTCCCTACCGACATGTATCAAAACTATTAAGGAATATAGTAATATACACACGTAGCTTAATTAGCTCCCTACCGATATGTATCGAAAAATAATAGAGAATACAGTACTATACACACGTAGCTTAGCTCCCTACCAATGTGTATCGAAAACAATTAAAGAATACAGTACTATACACACGTAGCTTAGCTATCTACCGATGTGTATCGAAAACCATTAGAGAATACAGTACTGTACACACGTAGCCTAATTTGCTCCCTACCGATATGTATCGAAAACTATTTGAGAATACAGTACTGTACACACGTAGCCTAATTTGCTCCCTACCGATATGTATCGAAAACTATTTGAGAATACAGTACTGTACACACGTAGCCTAATTTGCTCCCTACCGATATGTATCGAAAACTATTTGAGAATACAGTACTGTACACACGTAGCCTAATTTGCTCCCTACCGATATGTATCGAAAACTATTTGAGAATACAGTACTGTACACACGTAGCCTAATTTGCTCCCTACCGATATGCATCGAAAACTATTAGAGAACAGAGTACTATACACACGTAGCTTAATTACCTCCCTACCGATATGCCTTGAAAAGTACTTTAATGGAGATAAGAGAAAGACGCATCAGAGCTTATAAGACACAAGCGAAGGATTTGAAGTGCAAACCGAATAACAGTTAAGAGAGCAGAAAGAAACGCGGAAAAAAGCAAGGGCCAGCAGCAGGGAAAAACAGAGTTAAGGAGAGGAAGAGAGATGAACACAGAGACGGGGATGCGCGCTCTCAGACAGGATAATTAGCCGCGGCACTCGCAGGAGAAGCTGGGGTTGGAGGATGAGGGGAAGGGAAGGAAGCGGACAGACAAATCCCCTGGACACAGAGCGGCCTTCTCATCCCTGCCTCGGCAGCCTCCCCATTGCTCGAGCTGACGGCTGACACACACAACACACAAACAGCATACTAGTTCTCCATGAAACTTCATGAAAAGATGTCTTGCTCGCTGTCTGAGTGTCTTAGTAGTATCGTACCAAGCACAGGAGTACAGACACAGACACACATATGTAACCGGATTCTTTTAACTTATTTTATTAAAGATAAGGCATCAAAACTTTATATGATTACAATTATTATTCTTCATTTTCAACAAATAATGAATAGAAATTTTATAGGGAAATACGGACACATTCATAGATAAGTATAGGAATTTACAGACAGATCTGCAAACAAATCTTCAGACAGATCTACAGAAAGATCTACAGACAGATCTACAGAGAGATCTACAGACAAATATACAGAGATCTACAGTTAAATCTACAGATAGATCTACAGACAGATCTACAGACAGATCTACAGACAGATCTACAGACAGATCTACAGACAGATCTACAGACAGATCCATAGACATCTATAAACAAATTTATGAACAGATGTATCTACAAACAGATCTTCATACAGATATGCAGACAGATCTACAGACAGATCTACAGAAAGATCTACACATTCAGACAGATCTAGAGACAACAAATTTAGTGAAGAACAAAACAAGCGTCAAAAAGCAGCAAGCAGCAGCAAAAGCAGAGCCACAGAGCCGGAGAATGAAGGAATGTCGCAGGAAGAGCGGATGAAGGAGAGGCCGGGGATCTCCCATGGGAGATTCGGGAATGACCAGGTCTGGCTCGTGGCCAGTTTCAAACTTTATTCCCTACTTTTCCCCTCATCTCCGCCTCTCCCATCCCCTTTCCATCTCAGCTTTCGCTTACTCTCTCTCTCTCTCTCTCTCCTCTCTCTCTCTCTCTCTCTCTCTCTTTCTCTCTAGACGAAAAAACGAAAAAAGAAGAATTTGTTGGGGAGCGAGGATGGCGAGCTGATGGAGCGGGAGTCTGAGCGAGACAGACGAGGCGTGAACTGATGCCCAGTGCAAAGAGAAATCCCGATCGCACAGGCCAGATTAGGCAGAGACGGCAGAGAGGAAAAACTGCAGTTTTAATTCAAAAAAGAGAATAGAATTAAGATAGAATGTTCTTATTAATTTATGACATGACAATACGGAAACTATATATACTTAACTCTTGTAAACAGAAGGCATTTCCTAAATTGGCGGTCTATGAGTGTATTAACTCCTTCTTTCCACTCCTACACCCTCTCTGACCCTCTATTTCACTCCTACACCCTCTCTGACCCTCCATTCTACTCCTACACCCTCTCTGACCCTCCATTCCACTCCTACACCCTCTCTGACCCTCAATTCCACTCCTACACCCTCTCTGACCCTCCATTCCACTCCTACACCCTCTCTGACCCTCCATTCCACTCCTACACCCTCTCTGACCCTCCATTCTACTCCTACACCCTCTCTGACCCTCCATTCCACTCTTACACCCTCTCTGAACCTCCATTCCACTCTTACACCCTCTCTGAACCTCCATTCCACTCTTACACCCTCTCTGAACCTCCATTCCACTCTTACACCCTCTCTGACCTTCCATTCTACTCCTTAACCCTCCCTGACCATCCAGCAGACAGTCAAACCCTCCCTGACCATCCAGCAGACAGCCAAACCCTCCCTGACCATCCAGCAGACAGTCAAACCCTCCCTGACCATCCAGTAGACAGTCGAACCCTCCCTGACCATCCAGTAGACAGTCGAACCCTCCCTGACCATCCAGTAGACAGTCAAACCCTCCCTGACCATCCAGTAGACAGTCAAATCCTCCCTGATATCCGCAAACACTGCCTCACCCTCTTTATCAGACTCGTAGCGCCGTTCCAAAGCTTCCATAGCCAGCCGCAGCGACTCAGACGAGGTGCCATTCAGGGCGACTTCGGCTTGAGCATCCGCGTAATCAAAATTTGACGTCTCATCTAACGAAAAATTGTTTGATTAAAGTTTCCAGTTGATTTCATTATTTATTGTAAAATTGTTTATGTTTATTAAAGCAACTCACGAGAAGCTGACGCGGCCATCTTTGGATGATTAACACGAAAATAGTGATGATTGCCCCACAGAATCCTGTCACCGTGTTTTGCCTTCGTTGGTGATGTGATCTCGCAACCGTTCAACAGGGTTCTGGCGTGAGGGAGGGCGGGAATCTCAGTATCTATTGGAGAAATTAATCTCTAGATTTAGACCATCGATATCTATCGGGGAATCCAATCTCAATAGATAACACAGCAGATATCTATCGGGGAATCCGCTAGATCACACAGCAGATATCTATCGGGGAATCCGCTAGATCACACAGCAGATATCTATCGGGGAATCCAATCTCAATAGATCACACAGTAGGATATCTATCGGGGAATCCAATCTCACTAGATCACACAGTAGATATCTATCGGGGAATCCAATCTCACTAGATCACACAGTAGATATCTATCGGGGAATCCAATCTCAATAGATCACACAGTAGGATATCTATCGGGGAATCCAATCTCACTAGATCACACAGTAGGATATCTATCGGGGAATCCAATCTCACTAGATCACACAGTAGGATATCTATCGGGGAATCTAATCTCACTAGATCACACATTGAGATATCTATCGGGGAATCCAATCTCACTAGATCACACAGTAGGATATCTATCGGGGAATCCAATCTCACTAGATCACACAGTAGGATATCTATCGGGGAATCTAATCTCACTAGATCACACATTGAGATATCTATCGGGAATCCAATCTCACTAGATCACACAGTAGGATATCTATCGGGGAATCCAATCTCACTAGATCACACAGTAGGATATCTTTTGGGGAATCCAATCTCACTAGATCACACAGTAGGATATTTATCGGGGAATCTAATCTCACTAGATCACACAGTAGGATATCTATCGGGGAATCTAATCTCACTAGATCACACATTGAGATATCTATCGGGGAATCCAATCTCACTAGATCACACAGTAGGATATCTATCGGGGAATCCAATCTCACTAGATCACACAGTGAGATATCTATCGGGGAATCCAATTTCACTAGATCACACAGTAGGATATCTATCGAGGAATCCAATCTCACTAGATCACACAGTAGGATATCTATCGGGGAATCCAATCTCACTAGATCACACATTAAAATATCTATCGGGGAATCCAATCTCACGAGATCACACAGTAGGATATCTATCGGGGAATCCAATCTCACTAGATCACACAGTGAGATATCTATCGGGGAATCCAATCTCACTAGATCACACAGTGAGATATCTATCGGGGAATCCAATCTCACTAGATCACACATTAAAATATCTATCGGGGAATCCAATCTCACTAGATCACACAGTAGGATATCTATCGGGGAATCCAATCTCACTAGATCACACAGTAGGATATCTATCGGGGAATCCAATCTCACTAGATCACACAGTAGGATATCTTTTGGGGAATCCAATCTCACTAGATCACACAGTAGGATATCTATCGGGGAATCCAATCTCACTAGATCACACAGTAGGATATCTTTTGGGGAATCCAATCTCACTAGATCACACAGTAGGATATCTATCGGGGAATCCAATCTCACTAGATCACACAGTAGGATATCTTTTGGGGAATCCAATCTCACTAGATCACACAGTAGGATATCTATCGGGGAATCCAATCTCACTAGATCACACAGTAGGATATTTTTTGGGGAATCCAATCTCACTAGATCACACAGTAGGATATCTTTTGGGGAATCCAATCTCACTAGATCACACAGTAGGATATCTATCGGGGAATCCAATCTCACTAGATCACACAGTATCATATCTATCGGGGAATCCAATCTCACTAGATCACACAGCAGATATTTATCGGGGAATCCAATCTCACTAGATCACACATTAAAATATCTATCGGGGAATCCAATCTCACTAGATCACACAGTATCATATCTATCGGGGAATCCAATCTCACTAGATCACACAGTAGGATATCTATCGGGGAATCCAATCTCACTAGATCACACAGTAGGATATCTATCGGGGAATCCAATCTCACTAGATCACACAGCAGATATCTATCGGGGAATCCAATCTCACTAGATCACACAGTAGGATATCTATCGGGGAATCCAATCTCACTAGATCACACAGCAGATATCTATCGGGGACTCCACCAGATCTTGTCTCACCTGGCATGGGGCTGTGGCGCAATCAGTACATCGTCCTCATTGCTGACTGTGATAACGCAGTGCTGCGGCTTTATGCCAAGACCATTGAGTTGAATATCCTGATTCTCGGCGCAACCAATGCAGGTTCGCTCCTTGCAAAATAGATCAGAGAATATGGACAAGCAAAATGTTATTAACTTGACACTGCAAAAGTCTGCAATCTATGCAAATTAGAAACACCCAGCTCTAGTGCTCTTCGGCTCAAAAATGTCACATGCGCAAATTCTGAATTTTATTTAACACTATTTATATCAGATTCTTATTATTAATCAAGTAAGGATTGCAGTGCATTTAATTAACTTGTTGAGATTGCCTAACCCCCTATTACTTTTCAGTATATTGCAGATTACATTAGCTAATAAGACTAATTAATTAAGTGTACCTCCATTAGGGCAGGTGTTCTTAAAGTCTGTTTTTTTTATAGCAAATCTGATAATAAATTTTACTTGCTGATATGTGAGCTCAGATTGAGCATAGGGAGTGCAACGTATGAGTCAGCATTTTTATTTTCTGTTTATGGAGCCTGCTGACATGACATGCCTTACTGTGTCTGCAGTCTCACCCTCCCTGTCTGCAGTCTCACCCTCCCTGTCTGCAGTCTCACACTACCTGTCTGCAGTCTCACCCTCCCTGTCTGCAGTCTTACCCTCCCTGTCTGCAGTCTCACCCTCCCTGTCTGCAGTCTCACACTACCTGTCTGCAGTCTAACCCTCCCTGTCTGCAGTCTCACCCTCCCTGTCTGCAGTTTCACTCTCCCTGTCTGCAGTCTCACCCTCCCTGTCTGCAGTCTTACCCTCCCTGTCAGCAGTCTCACCCTCCCTGTCTGCAGTCTCACCCTCCCTGTCTGCAGTCTTACCCTCCCTGTCTGCAGTCTCACCCTCCCTGTCTGCAGTCTCACCCTCCCTGTCTGCAGTCTCACCCTCCCTGCCTGCAGTCTCACCCTCCCTGTCTGCAGTCTCACCTCCCTTTCTGCAGTCTCACCCTCCCTGCCTGCAGTCTCACCCTCCCTGATTGCAGTCTCACCCTCCCTGATTGCAGTCTCACCCTAGTCTCACCCTAGTATCGCTCTAGTCTCACCCTAGTCTCACCCTAGTATCGCTCTAGTCTCACCCTAGTCTCACCCTAGTATCGCTCTAGTCTCACCCTAGTCTCACCCTAGTATCGCTCTAGTCTCGCCCTAGTCCCACCCTAGTCTCACCCTAATCTCAGCTTATTCTCACCCTAGTCTCACCCTAGTCTCACCCTAGTCTCACAATAGTCTCACCCTAGTCTCACAATAGTCTCACCCTAGTCTCACAATAGTCTCAACCTAGTCTCACAATAGTCTCACCCTAGTCTCACCCTAGTCTAACAATAGTCTCACCCTAGTCTCACCCTAGTCTAACAATAGTCTCACCCTAGTCTCACCCTAGTATCGCTCTAGTCTCGCCCTAGTCCCACCCTAGTCTCACCCTAGTCCCACCCTAGTCTCACCCTAATCTCAGCTTATTCTCACCCTAGTCTCACCCTAGTCTCACAATAGTCTCACCCTAGTCTCACAATAGTCTCACCCTAGTCTCACAATAGTCTCACCCTAGTCTCACAATAGTCTCAACCTAGTCTCACAATAGTCTCACCCTAGTGTAACAATAGTCTCACCCTAGTCTCACCCTAGTCTAACAATAGTCTCACCCTAGTCTCACCCTAGTATCGCTCTAGTCTCGCCCTAGTCCCACCCTAGTCTCACCCTAGTCCCACCCTAGTCTCACCCTAATCTCAGCTTATTCTCACCCTAGTCTCACAATAGTCTCACCCTAGTCTCACAATAGTCTCACCCTAGTCTCACAATAGTCTCAACCTAGTCTCACAATAGTCTCACCCTAGTCTCACAATAGTCTCAACCTAGTCTCACAATAGTCTTACCCTAGTCTCAGCCTAGTCTCACCCTAGTCTCACCTTCAAATAGTACACAAGCAGCTCATTGAGGCTGGGATCGGCATTGAGGTTGACCAGATAGCACGAGCTCGAGTCCACCCTGATCCCGCTGGCCTGCACTGAGACGCCCATCTTCTCTAGGGCTTCGTGTCTCTCCTTGTGTCGCCGTTCAGTCTCCAGCAGTTTCTCCTCCCAAGTCTTGGACATCTCCTTCATCAGTTTCTCGCTCTCCTGCAGTTTCTCAGTCAGCTGCGGAGCGGCCACAGCTTGAGCACTTTCCAGTTGAGCTTTCAAAGTTTCAACTTCCTCTCTGAGCTCTCGAATAATCCTAGCATTGGGATCTTCATTCACAACAGCGTGGTTGACGATTCGTTTAGCTCGATCGGCATAGCGCAGAGTAGACAGAGTCTCCTCATAGTTATCCCCAGCCGGACTCAGTGTGGCAACCATCAAGGTGCGAGAATTACCACCCAGATTGTCTTTGAGCAACCAGGTGAGCACTGAGTCTCTGTAAGGTACAAATTTCTTAGTCTTGGAGTTATCAGCCAGAGCTGAGATCACCAAGCCGAGCGTTGTCAGCGACTTGTTGATGTTTGAGCCTTCGCGAAGTCGGTCGCCGACTGCTCCGGTTTTCACGGCTCTCTCGCTGCCAGCGAGGTCGACCAGACTCAACTTGCTGACTTTCTCGCCTTGTACATCCAGCTGACAGTCGCTGACGGTCTGTGTCAGGGTGATGTTGAACACAGCGTGAGATCTACTGCTCTCGTTGTTCATGTTGGTGGCGGCCACAGTGCGAGACTTGTTGCCCTCGTTCATCAAGCTATCGATGTCCTGTGTGTTGTTGGTGTTGGTGGTGTATTAGCGGTTATGATTGTTGACCTGTGGCATCTACTTCTATATATACTTCTATATAGCTTCACCATCTCTCTGATCCCATCTCCTAGATCCCATCTCCCAGATCCCATCTCTCAGATCCCATCTCTCAGATCCCATCTCTCAGATCCCATCTTTCAGATCCTATCTCTCAGATCCCATCTATCAGATCCCATCTCTCAGATCCCAGCTCTCAGATCCCAGCTCTCAGATCCCAGGTCTCAGATCCCATCTCTTAGATCCCATCTCTCATATCACAACTCCACATCACATCTCTCAGATCCCATCTCTGAGATCCAATCTCTCATATTACAACTCCACATCACATCTCTCAGATCCCATCTCTCAGATCCCATCTATCAGATCCCATCTCTCATATCTCATCTTTCAGATCTCATCTTTCAGATCCCATCTCTCAGATCCAATCTCTCATATTACAACTCCACATCACATCTCTCAGATCCCATCTCTCAAATCCTATTTATCAGATGTCATCTTTCAGATCCCATCCCTCAGATCCCATCTATCAGATTCAATCTCTCATATTAAAACTCTCTCAGCTATACAGATATACAAAAATATCCAATCCAAAAATGCTACATATAGAGAAAGAAATACATAAAAATACATACACAGCAATACTGATTCAGCTGGTACAAAAAACTCCCCAACATCCTCAACATACTGAAAGGCGGACGCAAGCGACCAGGAATTCAGGAGCCTAATCCAGAATCGGTTGAGATTATGTAACACATATACAGCAAGTATATAGGAAAAAAAGAAGAAATTGCAAAGCAAAGAGGCTCAAGTTAAGCCCTGACATCTAATCAATGGCTTGACCCTCTATCCGATGCATACATTAGTCCCTCTGATGTTGAGTTGAGGCTGAGCCAGCCTGAGCTCAAGTTTATTAGAGTAACCAAATCCCCTGTATGCAATTGAAGCAACCAACTACAGATATGCACATTCATATAGAATTATTAATATTACACTATTATGATTATAATTATTATCAAACTCGATTGAATGTTCAAACACGCTACCGCCCCTCGCTCATTCATATGCAAATTTTATGCATATAAGGCTTTTATTACGGTACTTTACTATAATTAATTAATAGTACTATTGTAAACCAGAAATTCAATCAGGGCAATGCTGATAATGAAATAGACAGTTAAAAGATGCACTGGAGACCTGGAGTTTAAATGGCCATGGCTTTCTAATCCAGATCTCCGGATAACAGTCCATGATGCGATTTTAATCAAGAATCAAGTAACAAAAAAGCGGGACAGGAGGGGGAAGGAAGCGGAGACAGAGTGGGAGATTGAGAGCACAATGGACAGATCTACAAATGGGAAATTGACAATGGCGATGGCACAGATGGAATACGAGTAGAAAGGCAAAATTTAATCAGTTTAGTCCGCTCTGCCACCAGACCTGGCAGGATTCGAGGAAAGTAATAAAAATATATAGACAGAACGGCTAAAGAATATAAAAAATCACAGATGACAGACTGAGGGAGGGGGGCAGCTGGGGACAGAGGCCGTACTGGAGGGACATGAAGATAAAGAAGCTTGAGGAACGGATGGGTGAGCTTGGGAAAGGACACAGGGCGAGATGGGAAGGACACTCACTCTAAATCTCTCTCCATCTCACTCTCACTCTCTCACTCTCATTCTCCATCTCACACTCTGTCCCTCTCACTCTCACTCTCACTCTCTCTCTCTCTCTCCATCCCACTCTCTCTACCCCTCCCACACTCTCTCACTCTCACTCACTCTCACACTATCTCACCCTCTCACAATCTCTCCCTCGACCCTCTCACTCTCTCTACCCCTCACTCTCTTTCCCTCTCACTCTCTCCCTCTTACTCTCTCCATCCCTCTCATTCTCCCTTCGAAAGCAATTGGCAGAATGGCAGAAGAGCTCACAAGGGTAAACAAGTCCAAATCTCACACCACGACCCCTATCGTGTTGATTCGGGGCGCGGCTATATCTATGCCTGACAGTATTAGAAAGTCAAAGGACCGATGTACACCCCGTGTGAGCGTGTGTACGAGTGCTGTTCCTGCGTGTACAAATGGGCCGCTAAAAAAACTGACATAGGAGAACCGGGAAAAGACCAGTTAAAAGACGTTGGTAAATGACACACAACACACTGAACAGATATCACAGAGCCTGCAAGCTAGCATAGCTCACACTACACAACTGATAACTTGGAGCTTTAGCAGGTGCACGCAGCGTGTGTAGAGGAGATAACAAACTCTGTGTGGAGACAAGACAAGACACTTCAGTAGGCAAGAGTCTTATAAAGTCATGGATTACACCAGAGCCAGAATCTGGAGTTCACACCAGAACACGCACAAAACAATTCAACCAACTTTTATTTATGACCCTATCAATCTTGATTGCAATCATTGTTTTCATACTCAAATACCGCGAAGACTTTCATTTAAGCTTTAAAATAAGAGTTAGGTCCAGGTTCTAGATGTAGGAGTCCATGGACCCAGCCCCCCGGCACAGGATAAGGATTGAGGGTGAAAAAATAGGCAAAGCAAGGATGGAAGGCTAGAAGAGGATAGCCTTGGGGATAAAAATTAGATTTCTATGCGGGACGACCGCCGCTCCCTTTCTGTGTTCGCTGCATTCGATGGTGGGAAAATTCTTTCTACAAGCTCTTATAAGCTATTCCCGCCAAAAAAGTCCCAAGAGCCCCCAGCCTCCCCAGCTGCAGCTCGGCTCCCCTTCTAAATCATCCGTGTTAGTTGGAGCCCCCGAACTCTTCGTATGCAGTCAAGTTCCACTGCCCGCACGGGCGTCAATTCAATTCTCCGAATCTCTCTATCTCTGCCCGAGCGGTCCTGTCGCTCACTTCATTCACTTAACTCTCTTTCATTATCCAAGCCACTTACTCATTTTATCGATATTTACTTTTGCATATCACTTCCCTTTGTATGACTGATCTGAGATCTGCATGCAAACCTACTCAACTGATCTGAGCTATCTGCATGCAAACCTACTCAACTGATCTGAGCTATCTACATGCAAACCTACTCAACTGATCTGAGATCTGCATGCAAACCTACTCAACTGATCTGAGCTATCTGCATGCAAACCTACTCAACTGATCTGAGCTATCTACATGCAAACCTACACAACTGATCTGAGATCTGCATGCAAACCTACTCAACTGATCTGAGATCTACATGCAAACCTACTCAACTGATCTGAGATCTACATGCAAACCTACTCAACTGATCTAAGATCTGCATGCAAACCTACTCAACTGATCTGAGATCTGCATGCAAACCTACTCAACTGATCTGAGATCTACATGCAAACCTACTCAACTGATCTGAGATCTGCATGCAAACCTACTCAACTGATCTGAGCTATCTGCATGCAAACCTACTCAATTGATCTGAGATCTGCATGCAAACCTACTCAATTGATCTGAGATCTGCATGCAAACCTACTCAACTGATCTGAGATCTGCATGCAAACCTACTCAATTGATCTGAGATCTGCATGCAAACCTACTCAACTGATCTGAGATCTGCATGCAAACCTACTCAATTGATCTGAGATCTGCATGCAAACCTACTCAATCTGTCCTAAATAAAATCCATTATGGTAGTTAATAAAAGCACTCACCTCAAAAGAGGACACAACCAGTTGGGACAATCCATCAACATACGGACCCAAGATATTGTGCTCTCGAACTTTCAAGTACTTCTTCGGTCCGGACAAATCCAGCAGATCGTGCACTTTCTCATTGTAGATTTCAATATAGCTGACTTCCACTTTGCAACTGACGGAATCGTCCGTGGCGCCCTGCGATTGAATCCTATTGAACATTGCGTCGCATAGTCGGGGAATGATCCCCTTCTGAGTGTCCTGCGATCCCATCATTGTGTAGGATTTCCCCGAACCTGTCTGGCCGTAGGCAAATATGCATCCGTTGTAGCCTTGGAATGCGCTGTCCAGCACGCATGTGCCAAGGGCTTCGAATACGTCAGCTTGACCTGGCAGCGTGTACGTGCGAAATTGAGTAATTGGAGTGCTAAACTGCTCACAATGCGCGATTCCAGCCTCAGTGAAGCTGCTGACTCTTCGTGTATTCAAAACATTTAGCTTCATCAACTAATCCAGATCCTTCAGTGAGTGCCTCTTCCAGATCCTTCAGTGGGTCCCACTTCCAGATCCTTCAGTGGGTGCCTCTTCCAAATCCTTCAGTGGGTGCCACTTCCAGATCCTTCAGTGGGTCCCTCTTCCAGATCCTTCAGTGGGTCCCTCTTCCAGATACTTCAGTGGGTCCCTCTTCCAGATCCTTCAGTGGGTCCCTCTTCCAGATCCTTAAGTGGGTCCCTCTTCCAGATCCTTCAGTGGGTCCCTCTTCCAGATCCTTCAGTGGGTCCCTCTTCCAGATCCTTCAGTGGGTCCCTCTTCCAGATCCTTCAGTGGGTCCCTCTTCCAGATCCTTCAGTGGGTCTCTCTTCTAGATTTTTCATTTGGTGCTATCAAAAAATTTAACTCAAAAAGCCTCATTTTCTAAACTCTTTAATAAGCGTCAATTACAATAAGGATTAAAATAATGACACATGACTATAAGCTTAACTTGTTTCAGATTTTCAACAGAAAGACAAATTGACTTACTAGCAAACTGTGAATCTTCAGGATCCATAGACCAGAAGCAATGATCAAAAGCAAATACTTTAGGCTGCTTTGAGCCACCATCCAAATTGCTAAAAATGTTATAAAATTCAATTATAAAGAAAGAAACATCTAATCATATTTAAAAAAGAGATTAACAATTATAACATGACTTACCTATGAGGTGAATGCAAAAATGTTTGATTGTCTTTCATCTCCACAATGCATGTTGTCTGTAGCTCCAGCTCTATTGAAAGTAATAACAATTTTAAAAAATAAGTGCCATTATTTTTCAAAGTACAAGATGAATAAATTATTGATTTAACCTAAGCTAGGGCTTTATAGCACAAATTGTATCACTAATAATTGAGACAAGAACTGTAGGTGAAGCATTCATTGCATCATTTCGGATTGAAATCTAAGATTTGACCATTGGTTTTAGGCAAACACCCACCTAATTTTTATTTTATATAATAGAATATTGATTTTATTATATAATATAGTATTATACTATCAGAGTCAATCTATAATAAGTATAGCTTTAATTGAACCTATGGTATTTCTTTGAAATACCTGCTTATCTTTGACTTCTATATTACTATTTTAAGCTATATTGCTTTATTTTAAAATGTTTACTAATAGTTAAAAATAAAAAAATCATAGGATATGATTACAAGGACCTAATAATTACTTTCAAAATATTAAGCTTTTATAACAACCTACTATATTATTATTTGTTATAGGGCTTACAAAATCCTCTAAATGCCACCAAGTTGTGCTAAGCTTAACGAACTTCTATCTTAATATTTCTAACTATTTCCTAGAACTTCATTTGATATATTTCTGGTAACATCTTATGTATGGTTCTAGTAGCATCTTATGTATAGCTCTGGTAGCATTTGGAGTATAGCCTGAGCAGTCTAATACTGGTATATGTGTTAGTCCAATCAGGCATTACCAGGACTTACATAAGTCATGGGCCATGGCACCTTTCTTAATATGTTTTAGCAAATTTCTTAGCATTGTTTCTAGCCTTTTTAAATAAATAAGTTGCTTAACTTAAAAGACTTTAGGAGCTTAAAGATTAAACTGCTTTTATTGCTCACAATAGTTACTCATAGATATCTAGACAGTTGGTTTATTTGTTAGAAAACTCATTCCTATATATATCCCAAATTTCCCAATATAATTATAACAAAAATATTTTTCTCATTTATTTTGTGCATTAAAACAAATGATTTACCATATTATTATTATAACAACTAGTTGGTACATTCAAAAAACTAATATTTAGCATCTTGCATAGATTTAATTTCTAAGAAAAGTACAATATTTGAATAGCATGATTACATATAATTATTTTATACATACATTTTAAGCCTTGGAAAAATTATATACATAGAAACTATATTATAAAGTTAAAATGAGATTTTTTATTTAAACAAAACAAAACTTTATTGACATAGCCAAATTTGGCCAAAAAATACTAAAGAGTTATTTTTTATATTCTATTTTAGGTCTAGAGTTTTAACTTCTTAAAGAGATCAATATTATAATAAGATGCAGTTAAGTAAAGTAAAGTAGTAAAGTAGATATAAAATAATATAAAAATGTATTTAATATATTAAATACCCCATAACAAAACATTGATAGATTAGATTTAGACATTATTATAACATTTAAATAGTAAATAAAACAAAAAACATTATATAAAACATAAAATTTTCATACAAACTAAATAAAAAAATCAATAATGAACCACAAATTAAATTAATTTCATAAAAATATTTTTAAGTTACTTTCAAACCATAAGTTGTGCAACAAGGCTTATAACTATAAGGGCAAGGCTACTTAGAGTTATATTAAAGTTAGGTAAAATAATTGCTTAAGCATAAATACTAACCTACTAAATATATATCAGAATAATAAAAACAGTCTGCATACCTCGTTTGTTCATAGGTCGCAGCCGAACAGCGACCTTAACTTTATCTGTCTCTGACATTTTAGTTTTCTTTTATGGTTTATTTATGTACAGTACAAAATAAGATAGAACATTAGGTTTCGCATCCACAAGAGACAGTTACTTTAAAATCTATTTTCGTGCGTCAAAATTCAAAGAGGTAGTGATTCTTAATTTACTGGCAAAGTCATAGCCTTTAGGTATAGCTTAATTAAAGGCCTAAATTATAGCCAGGGCCAGGACAGTAGGACATTAAGCAAAAAACTTCTCTAGATCACAATTTTTCACCAAAAGATGTCAAAGCACGCAAACTTAGCTTAAACTTTAAAAATGTAAATAATACAGTAAAGCAGTAAAGTAAAGGTCGATTCTGTGTCAAAATACCTGAACTACTTAGTGATCAATACTCATCAAGCATGTTAACAAGCTCTATAGAAATTTAGATAAATTAATTACGTTAAAAAAGTGCCACGTAAACAATAAAATTTCAACAAATATTCTTGATTTGTCGCGACATTAACAAAGAACAATTTTAAAAAACTTTAAAAAGCACTTTTTAATATTAGGTACACTTTCCCACTGTGTGCTTTAAATAAAATGAAACCGTTTCGTTCGACTTTGACACGATGGACATCAGATCAAAATAAAATCTATATGGCACAAGCATCACAGCTCTATTTAAAACTACTGTTGGGCACTTGGAATTCAGGCTGGTGCCGTATATACAGTACTACCCTATTCGCCGAAATTGCCATGGGTACTGTTCCTAAAGATAAAACCAATTATATTTTACCAATAGCTGGCGTATGAAAATGCAACTGCAGCTCAGCCTTTTCTGTCTTGAATTAAGCCGTGGATACAAAGGACCCCGACAGAATTATTATTTACTAACAGAATCAGCAAGCTGATGGAGAGATGCCACAAGCTAGTTTGTCAGCTGCAGATGGTTAAACGTACACGTAACCCGCGAAACTATGAGACTATTTTAACACTACTTACAGGGATATATTATTGTTTAACGACTGGGAACTGAAATCTTGGCTTTGTGCGGCCCCCACCCGTTTAAATGTTCTCTTGGAGCCTGCATGCAATGCTACGGATCGAGTAAATGCGGTTATTTTACATGTACATGTATGTATCATCCGTATCATCTGAAACAGCAAACTTTAAAGACACCTTCAATTTCCATGCATACGACTAGTAAAATGTTACCAGTGAGTAAAGCGACTATCCAATTGCACTCGTAATCTATGCACAATACACTAAATCAGTGTAAATCTTTATAAAAGGAATTTCGTTGCGTCTTCCCTGGTAGTAGCTTTAATCCGAAATCTGTAACACACGCCTGTGCCAATGCTTGTGAGATCAGCCAGCATGAGCGATCCGCAGCGACTAATCGACATGTGCACACGGACGGACTTCATATCTGGCTAACTGACAGCTGCGCCTGTCTCAAACAAAGCTGAGTATCACAATGCTGCGGCTACAACTGCAGCAGAGCCTCAGCTGAGGCCGCGCCACTCAATCTGGCGAGATTCCACGCCTTTCACACATTCCAGCAGCAGCTCGAGTGGATAAATGCCGACTCGCAATGTCTGCTCAAATCTGCAACTCAAAGTGGCCGCTCTAATCAGCGACTCCCATTGCCGACTCAGCAAATGCAGCACCGCCAGCTACTCGCTGCCTGCCTCGCCGCAGCCACTGCAGCTCTGCTGCTCACCGGCGCCTCTGCTCAGTGTCCCGGACACGGCTGGACACACCGAGCTCACTCATGCTACAAGTGGTTCAGCGAGCCAAACTACTGGTTTCAGGCCGAGCAGACGTGTCTGTCTCACCGGGCTCAGCTCGCGTCCATCCAAAGTGAGCAAGAGAACCGACTGGTAGGCCGACTGTCTCACTGCAGAGACGCCTGGATCGGTTTGTTCGGCACCGACCTCGACCGTCTGGCCGACCCTACAAGCTACAGGTGGACGGACGGCGGCGGCGTAGGGAGCTTCGAGAGACACAACTTCTCTCAGCTGGACAGCGTTCACAAGCCTCTGATCCGAAGTGACGGTGAGTGGTGGCTCAACTCACTGTATCACGAGCGGCACCCGTTTGTGTGCAAGTTGAGCGCCAACTCCAGCAGTCTCGTCGACTTGTGGTGGCGGTCGAAGGGCCGATGTCGCAGCGGCTGGTGGCTGCACGACAAGCAGTGCTACGTGATGCCGCAGTTTGAGGCCAACTTCAACGAGGCCAACTTCTACTGCCAGCGAAACTCGTCGCAGCTGGCGTCGGTGCTCACCCAGTCTGAGCTGGACTTTGTGAACAAGCTCAGCTTCGGAATCGACAGCTGCGAGTCGGCAGAGCTGCTCGACTCGGTGTGGCTCGGCCTCATCAAGCTGAACCCCTGCTTCCCTGACAGTGCGGGTCGCGAGCTCTGCTACCAGTGGACGGATTTCTCAGGGAAACACGACAACAAGCTGCCCGCATGGGAGACTGGACACCCGGACAGTGCGGACTGGACTGTGAACTGCGTCACGCTGTCAGCTGGTCGACTGCGCAGCGACAGGTGCCACAGCAGGCACAGGTTCGTGTGCAAGACGGAGGCGTCGGACGGTACCTCCACACCTGACGGAGGCGTCACCTCTGCACCTGACGGAGGCGTCACCTCCACACATGACGGAGGCGTCACCTCCACACATGACGGAGGCGTCACCTCCACACATGACGGAGGCGTCACCTCCACACCTGACGGAGGCGTCACCTCTGCACCTGAAGGAGGCGTCACTCCACCTGTGGACGGCCTCGTGGCTGCGTTCGACTTCAGAAGAGGCCTCGACAACCTGGTGGACCCGCGCGCATTCGCCATCGAGGACCAGTTCGACGTGGAGAGGTCGGCAGAGGCCGGGGCCTGCTTTAAGATGAATGGTAGCATCTACCAGGAATATTTCGGTGTCGGAGGGTTTACATCCTACGCAAAATCTGTTTTCTCAACTGGAGAATGGACTATGTACTTCAGGCTGCAGCAAGCCAATAAGAACCGAATGAACTTTTTCTCTGTTCTGTCGGACAGGCCGAGTCACTATCCATACCTTGTTCATGGCTTCTGGCACAATTCGACAGGCGCATTTGTCCTTGAAGTGAACACGATGGTGCCTGGAAATGCCACGCACTCGTTTATCTATTTTAACCGCCACGTGTACGATGCTCACCAGTGCCGTGGATCTCCTTGCGACATCACACTGACAATGAAAGACCAAGTTTTGAGCTCTAGCATCAATGGCGAGTCCCCTGCAAGCAAGCGCTACTCTGAGAAGTTCGACTCGCCGTTTGAACTCGGACGTCAACAGCTGCAGATTGGGTACGGGTACAGCTACTTCGATAAGAACCCGGGCCTTTGCGTGAGATGCTTCGGACTGGCTGAGAAGCAACTGAGACAAGAAGATGTCGGGAAAGCGATGTCTGTCCATTGTTCCTGAGACCGTCAGTCCCCGATACTACGAGTCGGCTACGAGTTCAATTACAGCATAAGATTTTGGTAATGGGAGTGGATTTGTGACTATTGTCTGGCTATCTAGCAGATTGTCGGAAATAAATATACTTATCTTCCCGACATCAATATATGATGTCAGAATGCTTCTTAAACTTACATAAATAAAATAACAGAGATCTGACTATAAGAACTTCGGAAAAGTACATGTTGGAAGCTGTAGGGTCACTGATGGGGAGCTGTAGGGTCTTTGATGAGGAGCTGTAGGGTCACTGATGTGGAGCTGTAGTCACTGATGTGGAGCTGTAGGGTCACTGATGTGGAGCTGTAGGGTCACTGATGGGAGAGATGCAGGGTCACTGATGGGGGAGCTGTAGGGTCACTGATGGGGGAGCTGTAGGGTCACTGATGAGGGAGCTGTAGGGTCACTGATCGGGAGCTGTAGTCACTGATGGGGAGCTGTAGGGTCTTTGATGAGGAGCTGTAGGGTCACTGATGTGGAGCTGTAGGGTCACTGATGTGGAGCTGTAGGGTCACTGATGTGGAGCTGTAGGGTCACTGATGTGGAGCTGTAGGGTCACTGATGTGGAGCTGTAGGGTCACTGATGTGGAGCTGTAGGGTCACTGATGTGGAGCTGTAGGGTCACTGATGTGGAGCTGTAGGGTCACTGATGTGGAGCTGTAGGGTCACTGATGTGGAGCTGTAGGGTCACTGATGTGGAGCTGTAGGGTCACTGATGTGGAGCTGTAGGGTCACTGATGTGGAGCTGTAGGGTCACTGATGTGGAGCTGTAGGGTCACTGATGTGGATCTGTAGTCACTGATGTGGAGCTGTAGGGTCACTGATGTGGAGCTGTAGGGTCACTG
Source organism: Macrostomum lignano (assembly GCA_002269645.1). Taxonomy (NCBI): domain Eukaryota; kingdom Metazoa; phylum Platyhelminthes; family Macrostomidae; genus Macrostomum; species Macrostomum lignano. The sequence continues at coordinate 188,085 of NIVC01000349.1, forward strand.
ATGTGGAGCTGTAGGGTCACTGATGGGAGAGATGTAGGGTCACTGATGGGGAGCTGTAGGGTCACTGATGGGGAGCTGTAGGGTCACTGATGTGGAGCTGTAGGGTCACTGATGTGGAGCTGTAGGGTCACTGATGGGGGGAGCTGTAGGGTCACTGATGGGGGAGCTGTAGGGTCACTGATGGGAAGCTGTACAGATTTATGGCAGCCAATATGCGTCTTTAACGGACTCAGTTCATAAAAAACTTTTTTGTGCATCCGGAAAACGTCTGTTTCACACATGTTATCGCCCGACGAAATGATCAAATATTAACACTTGGCAAGCTCTTTTGAGACTAATGCAATTCCACTGAAGTCAGTATTTTCGATGCTCCGCGATAAAAACTGATTTCCAAATATAAAAGTTCCAATCGTGAAGTTTTATCGATAGAAGTTTCTCAAGCATGGCTAGATTCGGTGCATTATAAATTGACCAGCAGTGCAAACACAGGAGCGAGATAAACTTCCTTCAGACCAGCATGGACCAGCCCTGGCAGCTGAACGCAATGCAGCAGATGAGCATAAGTTCTTACCGATTCGGTGTAGAAATCAACTGCTCAAGTGAAGTGGAGTTGGAGCGCTGGTCGCATCAAAATGAACTCTGGTTCATCTCGTTCTACGTAACGTTTAACGTTCTGCAGACTCTGGTGTGCCTCGTGGCGGTTGTGTGCAACTGCATCGCCTTTGCGGCTCTGGGTCGGGTGGAGTCTGACTGTGCGCTGGCCCTGCAGCTGCGGTCTCTGGCCGTCACTGACACGATATTTGTGATCGGAAACACCATCGACAATGCCTGCCACACGCTGGAGTCTGTGCCGGCCTGGAGCTCTGAGTTCTTCAACTTTGTCGTGTACGCTCACCCGATCGCGTGGGCGCTGCGGGCGCCGTTCCTGACCGCGCACAACTGGACCATGCTGTTCGTGTCCGTGGTGCGCGGCGCCAAGATTCGCTGGCCAATCCGTGCCAACCTGTGGTTCTCCAGAAACCGGACAGCCGCCTGCTTGGCTTCGATCTGGACAGTCAGCTTGGCTACTTCGGTAATCCGCTGTCTGGAGGTGAGCACCGTCCTGTGTCTCTGCTCGGACGGTCTCTATCGAGTCGCCATAGTTGCCAGCCGCGTGTTCCCAGTGTACACAACCATAGTGAACTACGGACTGCAGACGGTCACTCCGGTAGTTGTCGCCGTGCTGGCCAACATCTATCTGCTGCGGTCCCTGCGTCGTCGAGGACTTCGTTTTGCCTGGACTGGACAACCTAATCGAGGCTTTGACGGGCAGCAGCGTAAAGACACGACTCGGGTGATTGTGCTCCTTCTGCAGCTGTACCTGCTCTGCCAGATCCCCATGATCCTGTTCGGATTCAACGTCCTGCTGACGGTGCCCACTCCAGTCTACATCGTTATTGGCCTCGTCGGGAACTTCATCGCCTCGCTCGATGGCGCCTGTAACTTTTTCATCTACGTGTACGCCAACCCGAGGTTTCGACTGGCTGTCAAGCGACAGCTGCGGCTGAGCTCCATCGACTACCGGCCCTCCGCTGTGGCCACGGTCGCCACAGCAGCGACTGCAGTGGTCACGGCAGCCCCGTCATCTACATGTGCTGCAACTCGCTGTTGACGCAAGTATTAAATAGTCTTGATTAAGAAGGTCTTATGAACATTATCCATGCAAGAGATGTTAACCACCCTCCGCTGGAACTGAATGTATGCAGTAGTAGTTAGAGATATGATTTACTCTGTCACTTAAGGACTTGCAATATATATACCTGTATATGCATACATACTTGTACATGTACAATTCAGGGGTCGCTAAACTCCGGCCAGCGTCTCTTTTCGGCCCTCCGGTCCTTTGAAACTTTACAATGGCAATCCAACAAGGGTTGTGTCTCTTCTCAGCTCGATCTTCTCCAATCTCCTCTCCTTTTCTCTCCTTTCCCATTTCCTCTACTTTCTCCTCTTCCCTTCTCTCTCCTCTCCTCTTTCCTCGATCCTCTCCCCTCTCCTCTCTCCTCTCCTCTCCTCTCCTCTTTCCTTTCTCCTCTCCTCTTTCCTCTCCCCTCTCCTCTCCTCTTTCCTCTCCTCTCCTCTCCTCTTTCCTCTCCCCTCTCCTCTCCTCTTTCCTCTCCTCTCCTCTCCTCTTTCCTCTCCCCTCTCCTCTCCTCTTTCCTCTCCTCTCCTCTCCTCTTTCCTCTCCCCTCTCCTCTCCTCTCCTCTTTCCTCTCCCCTCTCCTCTCCTCTCCTCTTTCCTCTCCTCTCCTCTCTTCATCCTCTCATCTCTTCTCTCCTCTTTCCCCCCCTCTCCTCTCTCGATCCTCTCTTCTTCTCTTCCCTCTTCTCTCCTCTCTCCTCTCCTCTCTCCTCTCCTCTTTCTTCTCCTCTCCTCTCTCCATCCTCTCCTCTCTCCTCTCCTCTTTCTTCTCCTCTCCTCTCTCCATCCTCTCCTCTCTCCTCTCCTGTCCCTCCTTTACCTATCCTATTGATTGTCTCCTCTTTCTTCTCCTTTATTCTCTTACAGCTCCTTTCTCCTGTGGCCCGCAGTTATGCGCTAGGTTCTCTATCTGGCCCTTGCGGTAAAAAAGTTTGCCGACTTACGAGTATGTTGTACATACGAGCTGGTGAGACCTCTTGTTGACTTGGCAACCAACGACAGGAGGCCTGCAAGCCTGCGTGTTGAAAGCGAGCAGCGAACCACCTGACGACCTGGTGCTTGAGTGGAACAAGCAGACAGGTGTGTGCTCGCTCTTCCACTACCAGCAGGTGTGTCGCACGATGCAGGCAAGCGGTGCCGTCGCGATCGGAGCTGGAGCTGCAGTGCAGCAGTCGCAGTGCTCGGTGTATCGCGCGTTGTCGTTGGCTGGCAGGTGGGAGCAGCCGGTTCAGCAACCTGGTGTGCCAGAGCGACAGCGGCGGCGGCAGCCACCGAATGGAGAGCGCGAACCTGCAGTGGACTGAGGAGGGCACCCGCTTCGACGGGACATCGTCTTAGGCGCTGCTCAACGACAGTCGCTTCGTCTCGAGCGACCCGTTGGCCAGCTTCACGTGGCTGATGAGGCTCAGGAGGGAGTCGAGGCTCCAGCCGCTTTTAAAAACCCACCGTTTCCTGTGTGTGTGCCCTGCCCGCGAAGCAAGGGGAAGGGCGAGAGCGGCTGCTGACTGAAGTGTAAGCATATATTTAAAGGTAAACAGATAACAACACCCTTAATCCAAAACCCAGACAAGCAACCCCCACGCGGCGCGCAATGTACATGTACAAATAAATCGATAAAATATATCATGCAAGAATAACATACGTCAGTACATGTACATAGGTAGAACTACTTTACGAGGAATAATAACGACATGAATGAAATACAAATAATAGAATAAATGCATACGAGGCTACAAAACAAAGCAATTAACAGTAAAAAATAGCGCGATAATAATACGTACGAATATTGTTAAAATAAATGAAAGAATACAGTAGTAGTACCGTATGCATATGAAAATAAAGAAATACGATACACGCTTCTACGAATCACACTGTCACAGCTGCGTGCACCCTGGAGCAACGCCTTCGGAGACTTCGTGCCACAACAACCAGCGCTGATGGCAATTCTTCATACTTTATATTCGAAAAAAACTTAGTTACACTTACACACACATCTGCAATGCAGGGTTTATATCTGATATAGTCACATAGAGAACAGAACTTGTCAAAAGCATGTTTAGACTATACTACTGAAGTACTTAATTAGCAATGAAACAATGAGTAGTCACTGTAGCATAGTCTCTGTCTTTTTTGTTTAACCTCAATAAAAAGTTTTAAATGCCTTTTGAACGTTTTTGATTGTGTTAAATTTTAAATCTGCATGCAGATTGTTCAATTAGATTAACGATTTATAATTTTTTGGTTTAATATTTCTAGAAAACTTTAATTGCAGAAATTAAGATAGCAGAGGTTCGTATCTTGGTAAAGGAATTGTAATCGTACGTAGTGCATTCTTACGCGTAAATTCAGTCTTTAAATTTTTATTTTCGAAGAAATAGAAGTTTCGCGTTGTTCCGACCAAGTTTGTTTGACCCAAAGTTTGGCTTTTGAGCCAAAAATTATATTTATTTCTTCATTAAAAGCCAAGCTTCAATGAAGCTTAGTACTACAATAGTAGTATGGCTTAGTACCTGTTTATGCGCAAATTACTTTAAAACAAATTAAAATGAACCTTGCACCGATAGAGCACTATGAAACGACACTAAGACACAACATCAGTCCCTGCACCGACAACCTGACACTTAAAAAATGAAGCTGTTAAGCAAGTTAAATCAGTTAGTTTCGACACCCAGTCTCTCCATAATCAAGAACTCCCCACTGCTCAGGTCCTCAGCCTCCCCAGCCTCTCCATCATCAACAACTCCCCAATGCTCAGGTCTCCAGCCTCCCCAGCCTCTACATCATCAACAACTCCCCACTGCTCAGGTCCCCAGCCTCCCCAGCCTCTCCATCATCAACAACTCCCCACTGCTCAGGTCTCCAGCCTCCCCAGCCTCTACATCATCAACAACTCCCCACTGCTCAGGTCCCCAGCCTCCCAAGCTTCTCCATCATCAACAACTCCCCACTGCTCAGGTCTCCAGCCTCCTCAGTCTCTCCATCATCAACAACTCCCCACTGCTCAGGTCCCCAGCCTCCTCAGCCTCTCCATCATCGACAACTTCCTACATCTCAGGTCTCGCTCTGGCACCCAGCCTCCCCAGCCTCTCCGCAGCCATTGATGGAGCTGTAGTCGATATTCACTTGCGGCTTCTCCGTCCTGTCGCTGGCCTCCTCCAGAAGGCGGCTGAATTCTCCGTGAGCCCCGGAGCCACCGGCCCAGGGTTGCACCTCTCCGGAGCCGAGCAGGCCGAAGGTCGCAGTGCCAGTCGCCAGCAGCGCTGAAGCCGCCGCCAGCAGCGACCGCCACTCGGTCAGCCCAGCCTGGCCTCGGGTCACGTGATGCGCCACGCAGTGGGAAGCCGCGCCTGCGGAATGGTGCATTGTTTATTAGTTAGATCACTGTCTCAGGTCACTGTCTCAGCTCACTGTCTCAGGTCACTGTCTCAGGTCACTGTCTCAGGTCACTGTCTCAGGTCACTGTCTCTGGTCACTGTCTCTGGTCACTGTCTCAGGTCACTGTCTCAGGTCCCTGTCTCAGGAGGTCACTGTCTCAGGTCACTGTCTCAGGTCACTGTCTCAGGAGGTCACTGTCTCAGGAGGTCACTGTCTCAGGAGGTCACTGTCTCAGGAGGTCCCTGTCTCAGGAGGTCACTGTCTCTGGTCACTGTCTCAGGTCACTGTCTCTGGTCACTGTCTCTGGTCACTGTCTCAGGTCACAGTTAGTATAATCTTAAATGTCGTTGTACTTTTTCCTTCGTAGCCTCACCATCAGCTCATTAAGTTACGAGCTATCAACCATAGATCATGAAGTTTAAGCGATAATGTACATTCCGTATTTAAAAAGCATCGAGCGCTACGACCTATCACGAAATCTAATATTTCTAATACTTAGCAACTACAGTCTAGCTGACTTCTTCTAGAGGTTCCTTCCCTCAATTGCATCCTCATGATTTAACCAACTTGTGACCCTTACAGTATTTTTCATTACAATCAATCAGTCAATCTGACACCTGCTCGCACACGGAGTCATCGTCAGCCTACCCCCCCCCTCCGACTCACCCATTCCATTCCCCACAGCCGCGGCAAGTCCTGACAACACGGCGGCCTCGCCAGGCGCCAAGTCAAGCAGGCAGGCGGCCAGCCCGGCAGCGGCCAGCCCGGCTCCGGCCAAGCCGATACTCATCAGACCGACGGTCGCATCGATGCCAAGCCAGCCTGCGGCGGCAGACAGACAGGCCAGACAGGCAGACAGGCAGCCCAGTCCTAGACAGACTGTCAAACGACGGCTAGCTGTGGCTGACATGCAACTGGAGCTCAGCCGGTCGATGAGTTGACCGCCTGTAGAGGTGGTCGGATTTTGAGTCTTATCAACCAAGGTGTGAAGCAACTCTCGTCAGTATATTTACTATATACGTGACGTAAAAGCCGTAGCCAACTATACTTGACTTATAACTAACTGTACTGACCCATTTTAAGGCTGGTATAACTAGCCACGCAGGACTGGGGGTGGGGCAAAGCCACGCAGGATTGGGGGGTGGGGGCCAAGCCACGCAGGATTGGGGGGTGGGGGCCAAGCCACGTAGGATTGGGGGGTGGGGCAAAGCCACGCAGGACTGGGGGTGGGGCAAAGCCACGCAGGACTGGGGGTGGGGCAAAGCCACGCAGGATTGTGGGGTGGGGCAAAGCCACGCAGGATTGGGGGTGGGGGCCAAGCCACGCAGGACTGGGGGTGGGGCAAAGCCACGCAGGACTGGGGGTGGGGCAAAGCCACGCAGGACTGGGGGTGGGGCAAAGCCACGCAGGACTGGGGGTGGGGCCAAGCCACGCAGGATTGGGGGTGGGGCAAAGCCACGCAGGATTGTGGGGTGGGGCAAAGCCACGCAGGATTGGGGGGGGTGGGGCAAAGCCACGCAGGACTGGGGGTGGGGCAAAGCCACGCAGGACTGGGGGTGGGTCAAAGCCACGCAGGATTGGGGGTGGGTCAAAGCCACGCAGGATTGGGGGGTGGGGCAAAGCCACGCAGGACTGGGGGTGGGGCAAAGCCACGCAGGACTGGGGGTGGGGCAAAGCCACGCAGGACTGGGGGTGGGGGCAAAGCCACGCAGGACTGGGGGTGGGTCAAAGCCACGCAGGATTGGGGGTGGGTCAAAGCCACGCAGGATTGGGGGGTGGGGCAAAGCCACGCAGGACTGGGGGTGGGGCAAAGCCACGCAGGACTGGGGGTGGGGCAAAGCCACGCAGGACTGGGGGTGGGGGCAAAGCCACGCAGGATTGGGGGTGGGGGCAAAGCCACGCAGGATTGGGGGTGGGGCCAAGCCACGCAGGATTGGGGGTGGGGGCAAAGCCACGCAGGATTGGGGGGTGGGGCAAAGCCACGCAGGATTGGGGGGTGGGGCAAAGCCACGCAGGATTGGGGGTGGGGCAAAGCCACGCAGGATTGGGGGGTGGGGCAAAGCCACGCAGGATTGGGGGGTGGGGCAAAGCCACGCAGGATTGGGGGGGGGGCAAAGCCACGCAGGATTGGGGGGGTGGGGCAAAGCCACGCAGGATTGTGGGGTCGGGCCAAGATACGCAGGATTGGGGAATGGGGCAAAGCCACGCAGGATTGGGGGTGGGGGCAAAGCCACGCAGGATTGGGGGGGACGGGGCAAAGCCACGCAGGATTGTGGGGTCGGGCCAAGCCACGCAGGATTGTGGGGTGGGGCCAAGCCACGCAGGACTTGAATGGATGTTTGTGACCAAGCCAAGCCGACTGCGGGTGGGTGGGGCAAAACTCAGAATTGAAGAACGAGAGATAAAGAAGGGGGAGGCTAGCCGATAAGGGGCCTCGGCGGCCAGATACGTGATTGCACTCTACTAGCCCAAAGGAAAATACTAAACTACCGAGACAACTTAAATGAAAGCAAGAATGGTGACAAAGATAGGAGGGACCAGACGCCAGAATGAGCAAGCGGCAAGGAAATGAAAGGCAGAGAGCGCAAACGCAGCTCACAACACCTAAGGTAGTTTCATGGCATCATAAGAACGCCCATGGGGGTTCGTGGCACGAGAGTCTGAGCTGATCCACCTTGGCTTGTCGAATGATTCGGTAGCTTAATTACATGTATAGGATGACTATTTTTTAAACCCGACTCACCTAACAGCGTCGCTATTGCCATAGCAACCAATGGAACAGTCATCCTCGGCCAAATCTGACCGGCGTCCACCGCTCCGAACATCTGCCTGTAGAACTTAGCCGGCACAGTCCCCAGCGCGCACAGTTGGAAGCTCCACTGCAGGCTGCCACAGGCGAGGCAGAGTCCCACCACCGGCCACGAAGTCAGCGCAGATTTCAGCGTAACCAACAGCCGAGACCAGCCGCTCTTAGACGTCACCTCCGTCGCCGCCTCCTCATCACTGTCCCAGTCACCAATGTCGTCGCAGGCCTCGGATGTCCACCGGCGGCTCAAGGCAAGCCAGGCCGTCGACCAGAGACACCCGGTCAGGCCGATGCCGCAGGCGACAGCCGCAAATCCGACCGACTCGGAGCCTGACGTCAGGCCCGCCAGCGACACTCCAGCGGCAGCTCCAACGACTGCCCCGAAGCCGGCGCTGGAAGCCAGGCGTGCGCGAGTCGATGTCGACGACCAGCGGCCCCACATGGCGAACGCCGCTGGCCAGACGCAGCTGTCGGCGGCCGCTTGGACGACTCGAATGACCGATGTAGCAACGCCGGCCACCGCGGCCGAGGCGGCGATTGCTGTTGCTGGCAGCAGGAGGTTCAACAAGCAGCTGATCAGCACTGCGACACCGAGGAGCTGGTGAGGCGACGTAGGGATCCAACAGTAGCTGCAGCTCACGGAGCTTAAGGCTTGGATAAACAAGCCGGCTGGTAGGCTGAAAACTGCCAGGCTGATGAGGAAAGCGGCTTCCAGTTGTGAAGTTGACAAAGTGTTCAGCGTTACCTGAGAGTTTTGGGCGAGAGAATAAAAAATAACGGAATCGGAGTAACCTGAAGTGTCGTAGAGTATAGTGTAGTAGCGCCGATTTCTTTGTCCAAATGGCGCCAATTTGGGTGTCCTACTGACGCCGATTTGGGTGTCTTAAAGGCGCTAAGTTGGGTGTCTTAATGGCGCTAAGTTGGGTGTCTTAATGGCGCTAAGTTGGGTGTCTTAATGGCGCCAATTCGAGTCTCCTGTTGACGCCAAATTTGCGTGCCTTAAAACGAAGGCTTCATTGACGTCAAGGCTTCGAGGACTAAATAGACTTTAATTAAATTGACTTTAATTTCGAACATCCGTAACAGCTGAGTTTGAATATTGAACATTGTGTTTTTGTTAAAATACGTTCTTTTTTCATTTTAAAATTGTTGTAGATGGCGCTATGTTGTATTTTTCGTTAAAACGGCCCTTTTTAGGCAGAGCGATGGATAAACTTGCATTGCATGCTAAAACTAGTAATAAAGCTCTTTCAAGAGATACAGTAAATAGTATACAGTAATAATACACTAAAGATCTTGCGTGTCTATATAGTCATACAATCTTAGCACTAGCGTCTGCAATCATAGCTATCTGTCTAAAAAGGGACATTCAACATAAAATAAATTAAAATCGATTATTAGATTAGCTACTCGTTTCCAGTCTTAATGTTTTTGCGCTCTACTTTAAATTTCTCAGGGGCACTCATTTACATGTAAGTGTCCTAGGAGTGCCAATTCGAGTGTCTTAGGAGTTCTAATTCCGGATGTATTTGGGGCTCAAATCAAGTCCGCAACTAAAAATCTACTTTTTGGTCCTTAAAAGGGCCGTTTTTACACAACTATACCTCTTGCCTACTCTCGCTCCGGTAGACTGTGTCATTGTGCAGCTGCGGATCATCAAAATGCTGCACCGATTCGGACTCCTTTGTCGGAGTTATAGCAACCCGGATCTCAGGCTCGGAGCCAAGCTCGCTTCGAATGGCAACCAGCACGGCTAATCCCAGCATGCTGAGACCAGCAGCTCGAACCCGCAACCAGTTCGGAGCTGCCGAGTTCGAATCTTCATTTTTAACCGACTGGCAAGATCTTTTTCGAGGCTTCGACGTCTTCTGCGTTGATGCATCCTTCATCAGCTGCCTAGCAACTGGAGGCTGCTGTGATGACGCGTTGCCATCGACGCTTTCGGTTGGCAAGGGAGTCTCGTCGTTGGGCATGCTTTTAGTGCTTATAAGAAATGATTTCTCAAACAAGATTCTAAAGGCAAGATTTATTTGAAATTTTCTCCCTAACAGCGAAGAGGGGATTAAAGTGGATTTTAAGCGAAGTTTTGTTGCTATATTTTTATCCCGATACAATTGTAGATTTCTGGGAGGACTAGCAGAGCCAGTCAGGGTCCTTGCAGCTGGAACAGGGGATCTGAAATGTGAATTATGATCTAAAACTTATCTTATTTCTATAGTCCCTTAGTCCTTGCTTGCTCAGTACTCGTACATGTACAGCAGTTAATCCGCCTCCGCAACTTTAATCCCTCGATTGATCTTGCAATTCACAAACAGCCCAGGTAACGCAAACTGCTGGGGTTTAAAATTTGTTGAAGTTTTACTTCTCTGTAGTTTTGACATTTAAGGATTAAAAAATCTGCATGTCTCGATCTGTGTCCTATGCAATCCAATCTATTAATCTAATGCGTGTCTATTAGATGGCATGTTTGCCATGCATGCACACTACGAGTCCAGAGAAGCGTTGTGTATATGTAGCACTATTGTTAGCTTTTTAACGTCGTGTGTTAACAATATTTTTGGTTGACAGTTGTAGAAATTAAGAGTCAGATAGGAGACCCAACCTCAGAGACAGGGACGCCCACCAAGAGACAGAGGCGCTCATCAAGAGAAAGGGGCGCCCACACCAAGAGACAGGGGCGGCCACCAAGAGACAGGGGCGACCACACCAAAAGACAGGGGCGGCCACCAAGAGACAGGGGCGACCACCAAGAGGCGCTGAGTGACAGATGACAGAGACAGAGGCGCTCATCAAGAGAAAGGGGCGCCCACACCAAGAGACAGGGGCGCCCACCAAGAGACAGGGGCGCCCACACCAAAAGACAGGGGCGGCCACCAAGAGGCGCTGAGTGACAGATGACAGATGACAGATGACAGAGACAGAGGCGCTCATCAAGAGAAAGGGGCGCCCACACCAAGAGACAGGGGCGCCCACCAAGAGACAGGGGCGCCCACACCAAAAGACAGGGGCGGCCACCAAGAGGCGCTGAGTGACAGATGACAGATGACAGAGACAGAGGCAGAGGACAGAAAGGGGCGCCCACACCAAGAGACAGGGACGCCCACCAAGAGACAGAGACGCTCATCAAGAGACAGGGGCGCCCACACCAAGAGACAGGGGCGCCCACACCAAGAGACACGGGCGCCCACACCAAGAGACAGGGACATCCAACACCAAGAGACAGGGGCATCCAACACCAAGAGACAGGGCATCCAACACCAAGAGACAGGGGCGCCCACTAAGAGACAGGGGCGCCCACCAAGAGACAGGGGCGCCCACCAAGAGACAGGGGCGCCCACCAAGAGACAGGGACGCCCACCAAGAGACAGGGGCGCCCACCAAGAGACAGGGGCGCCCACCAAGAGACAGAGGCGCCAAAACCAAGAGACAGGGGCGCTCATGTCAAGAGAAAGGGGCGCTCACACCAAGAGACAGGGGCGCCCACCAAGAGACAGGGGCGCCAAAACCAAGAGACAGGGGCGCTCATCAAGATAAAGGGGCGCCCACACCAAGAGATAGGGGCGCCCACCAAGAGACCTGTACTACAATTAATATTGGCACCCCTATAGTTTTCAACGCTCCCTTACTCGTACAGTTGAAATTTCTGAAAACGCCACTTTCAGAAGCAGCAAAATTCAACAAGAGATTATAGAAAGGGAGGACACAGGACAAAATTAGATTCATAAGCTCCATAGCCACCTGCAGCCACCCAATGACACGATTCCCTGCCCTTTATCAAATAAAAGATGATAAAAGGACAAGATGTACATGTAAATCCCATAGGCAGACGTCAATGTTTTTACAAATAACAATATACCTGGTAATTGCAATAGTTTTGCTGCAGGGCGACAAAAAATAGGCTCTGAAGCACCAAAATGAGTGCCTGCGGCGCTAAAATGAGCACCTGCTGTGCCAAAACAAAACGAGCGCTAAAAACACCGATTCTGAAAGCAATGTACACATGTACATGCAGAATTCTTGGCTTTGTCCCCGGTCACCATAAAATCCATGGCGACACCCCTTTTCTCTTCTCTTCTAAGAATAGAAGAATAGCTCTACAATAGCTCTTGCTTTTTTCTGTGTACATGTAGAGAGACTGACGTGGTAAAGAAATGTTTTCATACTCAGCTTTCAGATCTGATCAGATTAGTGTTTAGATCAGCCAGTCCCCAAAACTGCAGTAGTGTCGGGTGGGGATGTGAAGGATGGGGATTCAAAGAATGGGGATTTGGAGGATGGGGATTCGAAGGATGGGGATTTGGAGGATGGGGATTCGAAGGATGGGGATTTGGAGGATGGGAATTTGAAGGATGGGGATTTGAAGGATGGGAATTTGAAGGATGGGGATTTGGAGGATGGGAATTTGAAGGATGGGGATTTGAAGGATGGGAATTTGAAGGATGGGGATTTGAAGGATGGGAATTTGAAGGATGGGGATTTGAAGGATGGGAATTTGAAGGAGGGGGATTTGAAGGATGGGAATTTGAAGGATGGGGATTTGAAGGATAGGAATTTGAAGGATGGGATTTGAAGGATGGGGGTTTGAAGGGTGGGGATGTGGAGGATGGGGATTTGAAGGATAGGGATTCGAAGGATAGGAATTTGAAGGATGGGGATTTGGAGGATGGGAATTTGAAGGATGGGGATTTGAAGGATGGGAATTTGGAGGATGGGGATTTGAAGGACGGGGATTTTAAGGGTGGGGATTTTCAGGCTAGGAATTAGGCAATCTGGGGATTCAAAACCCCAATTTAAAATGATACTCATAGCAAAAAAATAACAAAGCACTCTTAACGCGTGCGCAAATAAGATTTCCATGCGAGCCAAACCACAAAACTCCCTAAAATATAGCATATTGCCATCGGGTGAATAACACACTAAATTTTAATCATCCTATCGGGAAATTTATTTATTTTATCATTAATAGACCATTCGACAGAAACTCAAAACACCCAACATCGGGGAACGGCAATAGCAGTTCAGCTTTAGCCGGTCAAGTTAATGACAAGAGAGAGAAGCTCTAGTCGTTAGCAGGCCTGGCCCACTCCACCTTGAGAATGAGATTTCCATAGCCGAAACCCGACACTCCTGTGATGGCTTTCTGGGCGTCCTCCTTCCGTTGGTAGGTGATGAAAGCGAAGCCCTTGCTAACCATGGTGAGCTTGTCCTTAGCCAGGAAGATTCGATGGATTTTACCGAATGGATTGAACAAGTTGGCCAGGTCCTCTTCGGTGGTGTCCTCCGGCAGGTTGGTCACCCGGATGGTCGGCTGGTCGTCGCGCCGCTTGTCCATGGGGCCGCCGGGGCTGCCGCCGGATGTGGCCGCCTGCCTCAGCCCGGGCGGGATGTACTTTCCACCGGCCTCCTTCACCACCGGGGTGGTGGGGGCTCCGGCGTTTAGAGTTGAAGCAGCGGCGTTCGAACCCGCGACCGCGGAGCTCGGCGCGCCCGGGGTTAGAGAGAGCTAGAAAAAGATATAAAGAGAGATTAGCAATCCACTTTATAAACCTGCTAAGAGACAGATTAGCAATCCACTTTATGAACCTACTAAGAGACAGATTAGCAATCCACTTTATGAACCTACATGTACTAAGAGACAGATTAGCAATCCACTTTATGAACCTACTAAGAGACAGATTAGCAATCCACTTTATGAACCTACTAAGAGACAGATTAGCAATCCACTTTATAAACCTACTAAGAGACAGATTAGATTAGCAATCCACTTTATAAACCTACTAAGAAATAGATTAGCAATCCACTTTATGAACCTACTAAGAGACAGATTAGCAATCCACTTTATGAACCTACTAAGAGACAGATTAGCAATCCACTTTATGAACCTACTAAGAGACAGATTAGCAATCCACTTTATAAACCTACTAAAAGACAGATTAGCAATCCACTTTATGAACCTACTAAGAGACAGATTAGCAATCCACTTTATGAACCTACTAAGAGACAGATTAGCAATCCACTTTATAAACCTACTAAGAGACAGATTAGCAATCCACTTTATAAACCTACTAAGAGACAGATTAGCAATCCACTTTATGAACCTACTAAGAGACAGATTAGCAATCCACTTTATGAACCTACTAAGAGACAGATTAGCAATCCACTTTATGAACCTACTAAGAGACAGATTAGCAATCCACTTTATAAACCTACTAAGAGACAGATTAGCAATCCACTTTATGAACCTACTAAGAGACAGATTAGCAATCCACTTTATAAACCTACTAAGAGACAGATTAGCAATCCACTTTATGAACCTACTAAGAAATAGATTAGCAATCCACTTTATGAACCTACTAAGAGACAGATTAGCAATCCACTTTATGAACCTACTAAGAGACAGATTAGCAATCCACTTTATAAACCTACTAAGAGACAGATTAGCAATCCACTTTATGAACCTACTAAGAAATAGATTAGCAATCCACTTTATGAACCTACTAAGAGACAGATTAGCAATCCACTTTATGAACCTACTAAGAGACAGATTAGCAATCCACCCACCTGCTGATCAGGATCCAGCGAGTCCTGCCTATCCTTAAACGGACACCTGGTAGTAAAATGCGGCCCCCGGCAGATCCTACAGGTTGCAATATTCTTGGGCATTTTGCTAGCCAAATCGTCCGCCTGTTTTTCAACTTCGTCCTCCGGGCGGCCGCTGACGAACTGCATGAAGACCTCCTCGGCCGGGTAGGTGTTGGCCGAGTTCGGGCCCGGTCCGTCCGACTCGGCGGCTCCGTACTTTTTCCATTCTTTTCTACGCGCAATGTTCTTGCTGAGCTTGCGGACTTGCACCTGCAGCTCCGAGATTACCTGGGGATTGGGGGTAGATTAGCAATCCATTTAAATATGTACCAATGAGATAGATTAGCAATCCGTTCAAATATGTACCAATATGATCAAGTTGCACAACAATCAAACCTTAAATAGGTTGCCATCCTCGTCTCGCTGATAGCTGATCTCCCGTTTAATCCCTTTGGATTTGTCATATTCCATTACTGGAGCTGGCAGTTGACACTTCATCTGCTCAGCATCCTCCATCTCTTGGGCCCAGTCAGACATTGTGATTGCAACAGAGCTGAAGACATTTCAAAAAACAGATTAATAAATAAATTTAGAGGCTTACTTGTAACTAAAAAATCCAATAGTTTTTAAGAAAGTTGATATCAAATATAAATAATATGCAATGATTCCATAGAGTATTATCAAGCCTTACATCTTAGAAGTAAAAACCGGTACAGAGGCTGACTCAAATTCAAATATCATCAAATTCGAATATCACAGTCAGCCTCTGTACCGGTTTTCACTGCTATTTCTGGGACAACCCTCATATATACAATATACATTGCCTAGCTTTCAACTAGTGTTCTACCGCCACACCTTTGTATCTCCGTAGCTATAGCCACACTAAATTTTATCATGCCATCTCCATAGCTGCAATTTGTTATGTTTTAGATAGTCAAATCTCTGTATTCCAAATTTTCCTGTAGCTGTATTAAAAATTAACAAAATTAAGAAAAACCACTAATTTCTGATTTCTAACCAGTAATGTATCTATTTATTTAGCCAAGAATATAAAAATTTAAATAAAAATAACTTTTCTTTACAAAAAAGAGAATTTATATTTAATTACTATTTTGACATTTGCAGACTTCTTTATAATATTTATAAATTGTGGCCAAAGCTGTTTTTATAAAACAAGAATTACACTTACATACATGCGCATTGCGCAATCCCCCCCCCTGATTTACACTGGCCATGCCCCTATTGGAATAAGTTTCAAAAACCCGCGGACGCGCGACACGGGTGCCAAAATTGTGCCCTCAAAAGTGCAACGCGACACCAAATTTTGTTGACTGGGGGCGACGACGCGCAACACAACACCAATGCCTGTTGACCAAATGACCGGGGGGGGGAGGACACCACAGCAGCCACGTTGCAATTGACAATTCTCGTTCTGGCAACGCGACACATGACAACACCAGCCGCCAAGTTGCCACACTTTTGTCGCGCGACACGATGCATGACGACACCAGGTTTCCAGTGTCGCACGACGCGACACACCACTTGATAGCACTGTCGCGTGATGCGACACTAGGAGAATCCAAAAATGCGACGGACAGTTGTCCGCATTTTGTCAACTTATTCCAATAGGGGGCCATGCAACTTACTTTTTGAGTTTTTGACCAAAAATGTGACTTACCTATAAAAGAAACCTTAACACAATTTTGGGTAAATAGCAGGAGGAACTACGATTGTCTTATAAGACAGACGAGCTAAATGTCTCTTCATCTAATTAATACTATCTATTCTTTAGGCTGGGCATTTTTGCAACTTACCCCTAGTCCACCACAATTTATGGTGGCCAGATTGGCCAGCAGTTGCACATGTATGTTGAATTAACTTTTTTACTTCAACACTTTATAGGTACTTCAACTAAGATAACATAAGAATCTAAGTTCTATATTTACTATCTTTGTAGCAAAGTGCCACCATGTCTACAAACTACTAAAACCAAATATCACTAAGCCACTAGCATTTTAATGCATATAATCTTTTGGACTCTAAGTGCCATTGAGTTTTTCAAGTGGCAAAAAACTTAGTAAAGTGGCTACCTTGTCTATGAGCTAAATCTAATGCACTGCACATTTGGATAAAAAAGATAAAGAGGATTGCTAGAATTTCTTCTATATGGCTAAGTAGAAAATTAATTCAATAAGCTGTTATGATCAAAAAAGCTTAATATCTGAAGACAATGAAACTAGGCCCTTATAGAAAAAAAATAATTTACAAATATAGGATAGAAAACCTAGGATTATCATTTGATCAAAATCAATATAATGTGAAAATACAATTAGATTAGAATTTAACAATTGACTATGTCTACAGTTAGTTATCTATCTAAGCATAAAAGGGATAGCCTTATATAGAATCATGACAATTGATTAATAACAAGTTTAAGTAGTCATTTGTTGCTTATTGATTACTTCTTAATTATTTTTGGTAATTGTTATTTATGCAAATTTAATGCTTAAGCCCCTTCATTGCTTATTTATTTCTTACTTATTGCTTATTAATTGTTAAATTAGTCATTAAACTTGATTTATGATCATTCAAATGATTAAAGAAAAACAATCCTTTAATGAATATGTTGGAATGTGTATAAAGGTATTATACACTTTATTGAATCAATATACTTAGCTCTATTTTGAGCAATTTAGAAGCAGTTTGATTAAAACTTAATTTGTTGAAAAATTATAGCTTAGGCCTGCCTAATATTTGCTAGATGGATATTATACTAGAATTAAACTATCATTTATAGTCTAGATTATATTAGTTTAGGCCTATACTTATTACTGGGTCCAATATAGGAAAAAATAAGTCCTTTTCTATCTAATGCATGATTAAGATAACATCATGGAATCACACATGTCAATGTCTGTACATTTTAATTAATAACATTGGTTTTAATGTTCGTAAAACTGATTGGCTAAAGTTATTTTCATTTGAAACTATGCCTAGGGGCTATGGCTATAGATTAAGATAGGCCTAATGAAAAGAAGTAGGGGGCCTATGTCAAAATTATTATGGTAGGCCTAATTTTCAATCTGACTAAACAATATCTGGCAGTTTAATTTTAAGTTAACTTAGGCCTAGAATTATGCCAAATATTGTGTTGAAAGAAAACATGATATGATACAGGCCTAAGCATCTAATAGGTTGATTACACATCTCAATAAGGAAGTGAGCATAGCCATAGGCCTACTGATTGATTACTAATCTTCAAAACACAAAAACTGAACATCAACATTCTGCATCGAAATTGACGCTTGAAACCTTAAAACGGGATATTATAAGATATTCCGACATGGATTTATAATAAAAAATAGATTTACGATTTACGTTGCTTTAACGTGGCAGACGTCAGACGAAATGACCGCGCACCACAATTACAGTGTGTACTACACACCGCTTAGCCAGTAGTCTTAGCCTAGGTCTTATTATTAACTGGGAAAAACACTAATTTCCAATTTAGGCCTAACCTAGACCTACTATTTTCATGGTGGCCAAATTTAAAAAGAATTTAGTTTTTTTTAATAACATATTAATATTGGAAAACCACGCGCTTCAGAAAAAAAACCGCCTTAATTGTGGTTTGAACGATGTTAAAATCAAACAAAAAATCTCGATAGTATATTTTAAAAACAGTGTTAATAAACTTAGCTTTTTGTTTAAATATTTTTTGTTTTAAAATAAGAAACCTTTACTGGCTGGACTGTTTTCATTAGACAAAGAGTTTTCGTTTTTTGTAAGTTTAAACAGAACGAAAATTCATAACTGTATGCACACGAAAGTCCCCGTCCTGCTTGCATTTAAATCAAAATGGCCAGTGTTGTGGCAGGTATTATACCGATTAGCTTCTCAAAATAATAGTTATTATAAATGACAGCAATATTTATCTAAAAAAATTCTTCTAAAATCTCATGCAGTGTTTAGATGCTTCTTAAGCAT
>NIVC01000349.1:211515-285217 GCA_002269645.1 Macrostomum lignano
GTCGACTGGAGTCCACCACTGATTGAATTTTTTTATTTTTTTTCCTTTTGATTTTTTACTTCACTTTCCCTACTACTTACCTTTGTCAGACCGTGCCGGTACCTACCAAGCCTTTTATTGCTCCTTTCTTAGAAATTTTTTTATTCTCATCGCTAGCCCAAGCACAGCTTTTGTATATTCTCAGCATTTATTCTGCATCTACATTTCTATTGTTTCTTGACACCCTGTACTTTTTTATTACACTTTTTACTTTTACTCTTTTGCTTATCGTACAATTGCTCTTTTTAGTTTTTGAGGGCCTTTCACCTTTTTTATTTATTGAGGTCCATTTTGTAAAGTGCTTAGAGTCACTCTTTCTTTTTAGACACCCTTTTTAGACACCGGTGCAGTTGCACCACTCCATTATTTATTTCGTGTGTAGGATCGCTGCAGCCCACGTGCGGTTCACTTTATTTGTGCACTGTTTTTTATTTTGCATTTTCAACTCTAATAGTGTTTTATCGACTCACACCAAGTGTACATACCGTACGCTCTCTATCTACCTGCCTACTCTCTCTCCCCTCTAACCCGCCTATTTAATAACTTTTACAACACCACTTGTCGCTACTTTTCACTTGCCCTGACGAAGAATTTACCTAATTCGAAATATCGGCAACTTAAATCAACTTGACTTGTTTGTCCTTTTTACATGTACCGCGTCCGTGCCTGAGATTGGAGGCGCCCTCCTCTCTCTCTCTCTCTCTCTCTCTCTCTCTCTCTCTCTCTCTCTCTTCCTATCTCTACCTATCTCCCCTCCCTTTCTATTCTCTCCCTTTCTCCTCTACTATCCTCTTCCTCTCTCCTTCATTCTCTCTCTCCTCTCCTATTCTCCTTTTACTCTCTCATCTCTCCTCTCTCTTGTCTCTCTCACCACCCTCTCTCTTCTCTCCTTACTCTCCTCTCCCAATATCCTCTATCCTCTCTCTCCTCTCCCTCTGTCCTACTTTCCTCTCCTCTCTCCCCTCTCCTCTCCCTCTCTCCACTCTCTCCTCTCCTTCTCTCCTCTCCTCTCCTCTCCTTCTCTCCTCTCTCCTCTCTCCTTTCCTCTCCCTCTCTCCACTCTATCCTCTCCTCTTCTCTCCTTCTCTCCTCTCAACTAACTCTCTTCTCTCCTTCTCTCCTCTTAACTAACTCTCTTCTCTCCTCTCCACTCTCTTCTCTCCTCTCCCTCTCTCCTCTCCCCAGACAGACATGCGAAGTGCCAGAAGATTTAAACCCGACAGACATTGAAAGTGGACACTCATCTATATATAATTTATTTAGTTTTGACAGATTCCCTTAAAGGTTATTCATATAGCCAGAGTTATTGTACGTTTGCTTTTCGGCTCTGAATAGCCATCCCCATCGAGGTCATGCATCATGGGCCAAAACTACGCTTGCATCTGTGCAAGCGGCTCATGATGCTGCTACTGGATGCAGTTTAAGGCTCAAAGGCTCCGCTAGGATTTTGACTAAGAATTTGAAGCATGTCAGAGTTGTAAAACACGGAGCTGCGTTTGAATTGCTGTGTCGTTCAAAGAGGAGAAGAGAGAGAGGGAGAGGAGAGAGAGGAGAGAGAGAGAGATAGTCAGAGCAGAGGTGAAGCAGAGGAGCAAAGGGGAAGGCGCAAGCACTGGCATAGAAAAATGCTGGCAGATGGTCAGACAAAGTTCATCTCCGAGAAAAGCATACTGACTGAAGTCGTCGAGTTCTCAGCCAAGTAGACGGGCAATGTTTGCCAGAAAATGATGAAGGAAGCTGGACCGATTCGGAAATATAGACTAACTCCACCCCCAAAGAAACTCCACTCAGAGCCCAACTGTTTGCTTGCGCTTTTCAAGTAGGGAGCTGAAGCCGCCCTCTTTGTTGGGCAGCTGAGACAGTCTGCAGCAAATCTATCTATCTATCTATCTATCTATCTATCTATCTATCTATCTATCTATCTATCTATCTATCTATCTATCTATCTATCTATCTATCTATCTATCTATCTATCTATCTATCTATCTATCTATCTATCTATCTATCTATCTATCTATCTATCTATTCATTTACAAAAAATAATCTTCAGTCGACTTTCAAAGTATGAATTCTTGATATTATACCAGCCATTTCAAGTATTATATAGCTAAAGCATTGAACCCCAGCAACTATTGAATGCAGCCGCTCAGCCCCTGCACCTGTCCCACACGCGATAAGACACGCTCGGCAATCCACACAAGAAAGCAGAAAAGCTCCGAGAAGCGGCTCCTGAAAAGCCGGGAATTTCCGGCCCTCTTGGCGGTCCGAGCGGCTCCGCCCGTGAAAAGCGGCAGCTGCAGCCGCAACGGCCGGCTCTGCCACCGCGCCTCTTCAGCGCCTTGTCGGTGGCGGCCCTGCGGCCTCTCTCTGGCGGCCTCAGCAACTCGGCTGCTGTCACGATCGCAGCTCCACATTAAAACGTGACTCGGACAGCCACATCGGACCTGCAACTGGAGCAGAGCCTCAGCTGAGGCCGCGCCACTCAACCTGGCGAGATTCCACGCCCTCCACGCATTCCAGCCGCAGCTCGAGTGGATAAATGCCGACTCGCAATGTCTGCTCAAATTTGCAACTCAAAGTGGCCGCTCCAATCAGCGACTCCCATTGGCGACTCAGCAAATGCAGCACCGCCAGCTACTCGCTGCCTGCCTCGCCGCAGCCACTGCAGCTCTGCTGCTCACCGGCGCCGCCTCTGCTCAGTGTCCCGGACACGGCTGGACACACCGAGCTCACTCATTCTACAAGTGGTTCAGCGAGCCGAACTACTGGTTTCAGGCCGAGCAGACGTGTCTGTCTCACCGGGTTCACCTCGCGTCCATCCAAAGTGAGCAAGAGAACCGACTGGTAGGCCGACTGTCTCACTGCAGAGACGCCTGGATCGGTTTGTTCGGCACCGACCTCGACCGTCTGGCCGACCCTACAAGCTACAGGTGGACGGACGGCGTAGGCGGCGTAGGGAGTTTCGAGAGACACAACTTCTCTCAGCTGGACAGCGTTCACAAGCCTCTGATCCGAAGTGACGGTGAGTGGTGGCTCAACTCGCTGTATCACGAGCGGCACCCGTTTGTGTGCAAGTTGAGCGCCAACTCCAGCAGTCTCGTCGACTGGTGGTGGCGGTCGAAGGGCCGATGTCCCAGCGGCTGGTGGCTGCACAACGAGCAGTGCTACGTGATGCCGCAGTTTGAGGCCAACTTCAACGAGGCCAACTTCTACTGCCAGCGAAACTCGTCGCAGCTGGCGTCGGTGCTCACCCAGTCTGAGCTGGACTTTGTGAACAAGCTCAGCTTCGGAATCGACAGCTGCGAGTCGGCAGAGCTGCTCGACTCGGTGTGGCTCGGCCTCATCAAGCTGAACCCCTGCTTCCCTGACAGTGCGGGTCGCGAGCTCTGCTACCAGTGGACGGATTTCTCAGGGAAACACGACAACAAGCTGCCCGCATGGGAGACTGGACACCCGGACAGTGCGGACTGGACTGTGAACTGCGTCACGCTGTCAGCTGGTCGACTGCGCAGCGACAGGTGCCACAGCAGGCACAGGTTTGTGTGCAAGACGGCGGCGTCGGACGGTACCTCCACACCTGACGGAGGCGTCACCTCCACACCTGACGGAGGCGTCACCTCCACACCTGACGGAGGCGTCACCTCTGCGCCTGACGGAGGCGTCACCTCTGCACCTGACGGAGGCGTCACCTCCACACCTGACGGAGGCGTCACATCTGCACCTGACGGAGGCGTCACCTCCACACATGACGGAGGCGTCACCTCCACACCTGACGGAGGCGTCACCTCTGCACCTGAAGGAGGCGTCACTCCACCTGTGGACGGTCTCATGGCTGCGTTCGACTTCAGAAGAGGCCTCGACAACCTGGTGGACCCGCGCACCTTCGCCATCGAGGACCAGTTCGGCGTGGAGAGGTCGGCAGAGGACGGGGCCTGCTTCAAGCAGAAATCAAGTACCAGATACAGGGAGTTCTACAATGTCGGAGCTCCTGTGGCATTCAATGAGTCGATCTGGAATACGACTGAGTGGACCATGTACTTCAGGCTGATTCGGAGCAATGGCAAGTGCGTTCGGTTTCTGTCGGTTTTGAGCGACCATTTGCGCCCGGATTGGTGGGAAAGCCTTGTTGCTGACAATCATCAACATTCTGGGGACAGTAGATTTAGTTTTTATGTTGGGCAACGCGACTTTGGAAACTCAACGCATTTCCGTTGGCATTATAATTTCCACTTCTTCAACGGACTGGGCTGTGTTGGCAGCTGGTGCGACATTCGGCTGGCAATGAAGAACCGCATTTTGGATTCTCCTGCCATCGGAGAGCCGCTGAGCGTTCACTATCGGAACTCGACTTATGAAGCTCATGAACTGGGACTGCAGCAGCTGTAGCTCGGAAATCTTAATCTTTCTCCTTCTGCTTCCCAGCGGCTCTGCTTGAGGTGCTTCGGAGTCGCCCGCAGGCAGCTGAGCGCCGATGAGGTGCGGCAGGCGATGTTGGCCTTCTGCCCCTGAGGCTGCCAAGCGCGCCTGAGCGCCAAGTCGGTTTTTCTCGCAATCTCAAACCTCGCTCGTTTTACACTAGTTCTTGCCTTTTATCGAGAATGTCTGTCTGTCTGTCTGTCTGTCTGTCTGTCTGTCTGTCTGTCTGTCTGTCTGTCTGTCTGTCTGTCTGTCTGTCTGTCTGTCTGTCTGTCTGTCTGTCTGTCTGTCTGTCTGTCTGTCTGTCTGTCTGTCTGTCTGTCTGTCTGTCTGTCTGTCTGTCTGTCTGTCTGTCTGTCTGTCTGTCTGTCTGTCTGTCTGTCTGTCTGTCTGTCTGTCTGTCTGTCTGTCTGTCTGTCTGTCTGTCTGTCTGTCTGTCTGTCTGTCTGTCTGTCTGTCTGTCTGTCTGTCTGTCTGTCTGTCTGTCTGTCTGTCTGTCTGTCTGTCTGTCTGTCTGTCTGTCTGTCTGTCTGTCTGTCTGTCTGTCTGTCTGTCTGTCTGTCTGTCTGTCTGTCTGTCTGTCTGTCTGTCTGTCTGTCTGTCTGTCTGTCTGTCTGTCTGTCTGTCTGTCTGTCTGTCTGTCTGTCTGTCTGTCTGTCTGTCTGTCTGTCTGTCTGTCTGTCTGTCTGTCTGTCTGTCTGTCTGTCTGTCTGTCTGTCTGTCTGTCTGTCTGTCTGTCTGTCTGTCTGTCTGTCTGTCTGTCTGTCTGTCTGTCTGTCTGTCTGTCTGTCTGTCTGTCTGTCTGTCTGTCTGTCTGTCTGTCTGTCTGTCTGTCTGTCTGTCTGTCTGTCTGTCTGTCTGTCTGTCTGTCTGTCTGTCTGTCTGTCTGTCTGTCTGTCTGTCTGTCTGTCTGTCTGTCTGTCTGTCTGTCTGTCTGTCTGTCTGTCTGTCTGTCTGTCTGTCTGTCTGTCTGTCTGTCTGTCTGTCTGTCTGTCTGTCTGTCTGTCTGTCTGTCTGTCTGTCTGTCACACCAGACTCACCATCATCAGCTGGCCGGTCAATTCTCTTCACGTAGAAGAAGAGCACCGTGGCAAAGGCGATCACGGCAGCGAACACCAGCACCGTGATGAGGGTGACGGCCACCACAAACTGCCGTCGGTCTCCACCCGCCGTCGCGGCATCGTCAGCGAACTGCTGATTATTCGGCTCCCTCCGTTGCTCGCCCGCCGCGCCGTCCGGAACCACCCGACCCAAGCCGCCGCTCTTAACGACACGGCTGCCACCCCGAGCTCCTTCTGGTCCGCCTCCTCCGAGATCGCTGGGAAACTCCGACCTCGTCAGGATCGGCACGCGAGCGACGGCCACGCGGCCGCGGTAGACTCGGCTGAGTCGATCGTCGTTGGCGTCAACAAGACGCAGCCGGAAGCTGAACCGCTGTCGCATCCGGCCGGATGCTGGAAGCCTCCTGATGCAGAACATTCGCGACTGTCCGGCGTCCAGCGAGAATTCCGCCTCGGGCACCGGATGTCCGCGGCCCTGCAGGCCAAACGCGGTCTCCTCGGCGATTTCGCCGATGCTGGCCGTGCACTCGGGACAGTCTGTCTCTCCCGGCTCGTCCGGATCGAACACGCGATAGTTGAACGAGACGCAGCGCTGCTCCACAGGAATCACTGGCTTGTCGAGAAAAACCGGCACGGTAGAGTCGGTGTCGAACGTCGTAACCACCGGCTCGTCGGGATCTATGCAGTGCGACGTTCGATCTCGTAGCCGACGGCACAGTTTCGGCGCGTGGTCGTTTACGTTCCTCACCTCAACCTGAACAATCGTTGTGGAGGCTAACGGCAGGGTGCCTCCTCCGTGAGGCTGCCTCAGCTGCAGAGGTGACGAATTTTCTGCGGCCACGCGGAACTGAAATCTGCCGTGCGTCTCCCGGTCGATTGGCGTCGCAATGCGCAGCTCTCCAGTTCGGCGCCCGATTCGAAAGTACTTCTGCGCGTCCGCTGACATCCCTGTTGACCGGGCCTCAGCTGGAGAGATGGACATTATTCGAAATAGAATGTCGCGATTCTCCGGGTCCCGATCTGCATCCGTGGCGTTGATGAATCCCACAGACACGTTGCTGGTTTCCTCCCAGACAGCGAACTGGTAGCCCCGTTCGAAGCCTTCAATCTCCGGCGGGTTGTCGTTGACGTCAGTGACGTGGACAGTCAGCTGGGCAGAGCTGCTCATGTTCGCCTGGTTCTCATTCTCGGCCGTCACATTAAAGCGGTACTCAACCCGCCGCTCAAAGTCCAAGTCGCCTCTGACGAACAATCGACCGCTAGAATCGATCGCAAACAGTTCCGATCCGTCGCCATGGAGACAATAAACAATCTTGTTGTTGGGGAACGCGTCCAGATCGACAGCTTGAATTAGCAGGTTGCTGTTTGGTCTGTCTGCCATGGCAACCGGCGTCCCAGGGGGAGCGTTCTCTGGTACCGAGCCCTGGTACAGCGAGCTGACGAACTCTGGTCGACAATCGTTCTCATCTTTGACGATCACCGACAGACGAGCAGAGTTCTCCTCGCCAGTTCGGTTGTCTCTGCACGTCACGTCGACTGAGAAGCTGCTGTTGAGCTCTCGGTCGAGTCGGGCTGCAGTTCTCAGGCTGTAGGCTTTCTCCCAGTTCGAGCGGGAGAACTCCTCCAGGACGAACGCTGACGCGACGTCGGCTGCCAGACGGCACGTCAACGACTGGTAGTGATCGGCCAGCTCGATGTCCCTGTCCTTGACCTCCACAGTGGCTACAGTTAGGCCCGACGGTTGGTTCTCCATCACTTCTACTCGACTTTTCTGCTCTCCCCGGCTTAGAAAGCTGATCCGGATTGGCTCGTCGTGGATGTTCAACAGGACGACGCTGACAGACACGCTGCTAGATAGCACCGGCGATCCGGCGTCCTTGGCAACGATTTGAAACGCAAACGTCCGCATGGAGACGTCCTCGTAGTCTAGATGAACTTGAGTGCTCAATTCCCAGTGAGTTCGTTGACTCTGGTGCGACTGTCTGCCAACTGGCTGCACAGTGAAGTAGCGGCTGCTGGGACCTGTCGATTTGACGAAGCACTGGATGGCGCCGTTCTGACCGCTGTCGGCGTCTTCAACACTGAAGCTCGCGATCCGACGTCCTCCATGATTGATCCGCCTGCCGTCAGATTCGTTCACCTCAACAATGAAACCCGGTTGAAAGTCGACAATCTTCGGCGTGCAATCGTTGACATCTTTGACTTCAATCAGCAGAGTCATGGTGCCGGTGAGCTGCGGGCTGCCCCGGTCCACAGCCGAGAGGACCAGAGCAAAGTCGCGCTTGACCTCATAGTCCAGCGGCCGAATCAGCCGCAGCTTCGGAGACAGTGCTGGCAGCCGGTTGTCAAACAGCTCGAAGTAATTGTTGAAGCTGACGTTCTCCGCTGGCAGCGGCTCGGTGAGGCGGTATTCCATCAGGCCGTTCTCGGCGCTGTCTGCATCGGTAGCTGTCGGCAGGCTGAACTCGTAGCCTAGCGGAGCGGCCTCGCTAACGCTGAAATGCCGCTGCTCAAAGCTGTTCTCAAACACCGGCCGACAGTCGTTCACGTCCTCGACAATCACGTGAACGTAGTAGACTCGAGCCAGGTTCAACGGCTCCAGTTGGACAGACAGGCGAAGACGGAGACAGCAAGACGAGGCCGCGTCGCCCCCAAGCGGATCTCGACAGCTGGTGTCGTACCGAGAGTACCGTCTGAAACCGCCGCCTCGGCGACCGCCACCGCCGACCAGCTCCGACTGGCTGCAGATCTGCTCGCGGTCCAGCGGCCCTCGCAGGCTGATCTCGCCAGCCGAATCGATGACGAACGGCTGCGCCTGCTCGCCTTTGTAGAAATGAACGCCGGCCAGTCGGCTGAACTCGTCCGGCGTCATTCGGAGCCGCAGCAACGGCCGCACCGCCAGCCTGAAGTTGGCAGACGACTTGGCGCCCTCTCTGATGCGCACCACCGTCAGGACGTCGCCATCAGCCGCAGTGGCGCCGACTCGACTGACCAGCGACAGTAGCAGCAACAGGCTGATGATGCTTTGCATTGGAAGATGATGATGCCCGGTTGTTATGGGATTCTGGGGCCAGGTGTCCAAGTCACCTGCGTGTGGAATTGTTTTATGCTTTCAGTTGGAATTATGTTCCGCTTTTCAATGCTTTTCTGCTTCAAAAATTAGACTTTGGGTCATTTCGGTAACCTCTCTCCCTCTGTACCCTCCTCTCTCCCTCTCTACCCTCCTCTCCTCCTCCTCAGTACCCTCCTCTCTCCCTCTGTACCCTCCTCTCTCCCTCTGTACCCTCCTCTCTCTCTCAGTACCCTCCTCTCTCACTTAGTACCCTCCTCTCTCCCTCTGTACCCTCCTCTCTCCCCAGTGGTTAGAAAAATTGGGGCGTACCCTCTAGGCCGGCGCCCCGGCGGCCCTCAAGGGTACGCCCCATCCCGCAAGATAAAAGTTTGTAGGTTTTCTTCTTTGTACGTATGAAATATTTTTGTGAGGAAATTATGTAAAGAGCAGAATTTTTAAAGTTGATTTTTTTAGTTTCGGGTGTTTTTGTGCTCGAACCTGACAGTACGCCTTTCAGTACGTGCAGTGGACAGTGGGGCGAACTATTGATATCCTTATTAATTATTTTCTTGTATAATGAGCTCATTATTTATTTGCATTGACCAATCCTCATACTACAGCTAACTTGAACTTTTAACCCTTTGAGCAGCCATCTCTTTGAAAAATTGCTGCAAGCTCCAAAGTGGGGTATAGGCGACTCGTGCAAATTTTTCTGAGTTTCATACACTTCAGAAATTGGATGTGAACGCAAAAGTGTGCGTTTTAGCCTACCTACTTATAAGTAATACCTTTTGATCTTCGAAATCAACGCAACAAAAAATATATTTTTTAATACTCCACTACTTAAGCACTAGCGCATGTA
Organism: Macrostomum lignano; assembly: GCA_002269645.1. Lineage (NCBI taxonomy): Eukaryota > Metazoa > Platyhelminthes > Macrostomidae > Macrostomum > Macrostomum lignano. The sequence goes on from NIVC01000349.1 coordinate 220,946, forward strand.
CAATGTTGCTTGTATTCTTAAGTTTTCATTTAGATGAGTCCGATTTGGTGGTCAATTCAGGATTTTTAAAGTAGTGGGGGCAGATTTGCCCAAATTTTTGTTTTGGTCTAAAAAGCCAAAGTAAGCTCAAAATTTACCCCCCTTATATGCAAGTCCAGCCATGGCAAAGGGGGCGGCCGCCGGGTCTACTACATCTACGAGTACATTTGACCGCCACAATTTGATCGCCGTTCTATTCAAGGTGAAATAGGGCGGCGGGCAAATTGTCTGGCGGGCAAATTGTCTGGCGGGCAAATTGTCTGGCGGGCAAATTGTCTGGCGGGCAAATTGTCTGGCGGGCAAATTGTCTGGCGGGCAAATTGTCTGGCGGGCAAATTGTCTGGCGGGCAAATTGTCTGGCGGGCAAATTGTCTGGCGGGCAAATTGTCTGGCGGGCAAATTGTCTGGCGGGCAAATTGTCTGGCGGGCAAATTGTCTGGCGGGCAAATTGTCTGGCGGGCAAATTGTCTGGCGGGCAAATTGTCTGGCGGGCAAATTGTCTGGCGGGCAAATTGTCTGGCGGGCAAATTGTCTGGCGGGCAAATTGTCTGGCGGGCAAATTGTCTGGCGGGCAAATTGTCTGGCGGGCAAATTGTCTGGCGGGCAAATTGTCTGGCGGGCAAATTGTGGCGGTCTCCGCTGTCGGTCTCCCGCGGCCGCGCCCCCCCCCCTTGGATAGTGGCGTAAATAAATACTCATTTCAAAGTTTTACATGTAAGTAGGCGGCATACCCTTGCACAAGGTTGCATAATTATTTGAAAGCCGTATGCTTGTATGGGGTGGACAGTTGACAGTCAAAATGCCTATATCTACATGTACCTCCATACAGTAATAATTTACCTATTAAACAACAGGTAAGGTCAAAGATAACATATGCGTATGCCAGCAAAGGTTTAAAATTTTCAATAATTAATTGTACGGTACAATGCGATAGCAAAACAAACTAATCTTAGATGCAGCTATTATCTAGAATCTCGATTTATCTTCCAGAATTTTAGAGAAATACAACTAGGACAGGGGAAATCCCGGAAAATCAATCAGGTTTGCCAAGCTGTATTAAAGGGGGACCAAGCGCATTTTTGCCAAAATACAGAGCCACCCCTCCGCCCCCCTTGGGTCTTTACCCTTCAGAATCCGCCCCCCCCCCCACATAAGAAATTCTGCTTGCGCCACTGCTAACAGTTCAAGTAATTCTGGAGAGCACAGAGTGCTGTCTAGAGAAGCTGTTCAGGCTTGGCACAACGCGCCCGCCAAAATTTTGTTAATGTCAACTTTTGCTCATTGTAATGATCGAAATTCCTTGCGAGGGATTGGCTAACTATTTTACTTTAAGTGCCAGATAGAGAATCTAGCTCAAGACTGCGGGCCAGAAGGAGGAGAGTGGAGGGGAGAGGGGAGAGATGTGAGATGTGAGAGGAGGGAAGAGAGGAGAGAGGCGAGATGAGAGAAAGAAGGGAGATAAAGGGAGAGAGGAGAGAGGCGAAAGGAGAGATGTCAGAGGAAGGGAGCAAGCAGTAGGGCAACCAGAAATTTTTTGAGGGGGGGGCGGATTCTGGAAGGTAAAGTCCCGTGAGGGAGGGGGCGGAGGGGAGGCTCTGTTTTTGGCGAAAATTCGCTTGGTCCCCCTTCAATTTTTTCTGGGTCTCCGCCTAAGGGGGGGGCCCGCCCCCCCCCCCCCGCCCCCCCCTGGTTGCGCCACTGGGAGCAAGGAAAGAGGGGAAAGGAGGAGAGAGGGGAGATTTTGATGAGAAAAGGAGAAGAAATTAGCAAAAAAGCTGAGAAGAGATGCAAACCTTGAGCGGGCTGGATTGTTATTGGCATGGGAAGTTAGAAAGGACCCGAGGGCTGGATAGAGAGACTGCGGGCCGCATGTGGCCCGTGGGCTGGAGTTTGCTGACCCCTGCAGCCTGCAGTAGGCTATGCATGACGGGCCCAGTTAACTGCATAATGGCAAATAAGAGACATGGGAGATTGGAGATAGGAGACTGTCTCCCCTGTCTCCCCTTCATTTATCTCCCCGATTACGAGTAGGGCACAGTCACTCAGTCACATTTTGATAAGGAGGGATACATAGACATAGATATTTTCTCAGTTTTCATATTCAGAGGCGGTCAGAGCTCAAATGGGACAGGTCATGAATAAATAACAATCTAACCCCCGCCTTGTCATTTTTCCGGATGAATAAATCCACTGAATCATAAAGGTTTCAAAGTGCCTTTGCGTTCTCATGACAGTTTTTGCCACTCAATTATTCTAGTCTTACTGAATCCCCGAGTTAACAGAAAATTATAGCTCGGCGCACGTCCGCCAGCTTGAATATTCTCGCTATATTATTGTTCTCTATTTGCGATCGTCTTTTACAACCCGACATCAATAAAACCCGTGTGGGCTTTATCTCTCATTAACAGAAATCTCTCATCAATTATAGCCTGTATAAAGCTTACTCATTTTGAGTTGCTCTTAGAAAAATGTTTTGAATTTCCTGGCCAGTGGCAATAACCCGTAATGACAGGGCAATGCAAGGAATTATTTTAACCTAGAGGTGACAGCTAATTTTGGCCAATTCATTTCAGTTGGGTGGGGGGGGGTTAGAAGAAAGGCTAGAGAAGTGATATGGGAATTTCTACGTTGTACCGTTCTTGCCTGCTTAAGCGAACCTATGCGAAACAAACAAACTGTCCTGACTCCTTATCAGTGCAGGTCATCAAGTTTTTTCTATTCCCATATTGCACCAAAGATAAAGGAAGAACAAAGACGAATTTCGTGCGAGGCTTGACAAGGTCTGAACTATATATAGCACATGAAGCACATGAAGGCTACTGAATTCAGACAGTACTTGCTGTACCTAGGACCTGTCCTCTTCAAAGGCATTTTAAATGAAGAAAGGTATAACCACTTTCTTTACCTCCATTTCGCCATTTACGCATACTCCAACGAAAGGTACTCCAAGTGGTGGACGCAGGCAAAAACTTGCATTGAAGTTTTTGTTGAACGGGCTGCCCACCTTTACGGCCAGAAGTTTATAAGTTTCAATCTTCACACTATTCTTCATTTGGATGAGTTTGTCCGAAAGCTAGGCAGTTTAAACAACTTTTCGACTTTCCCTTTCGAAAACTTTCTTGGATCTGTAAAGCGCCGCGTAAAGGTGACAAGGCACATGGCAGCGCATTCAGTTAAGCAGGTGCTCAGAGTTCGCGATCTTCTGTTGAATGAGCAGCGAATTCCACCGTTGAAATTCAGCACAAAGCGAGGTGATAATTGTTGCATAATCGACAAAGTATGCGTCCTAATCGAAGCTGTAAGTGAAGCTAATCAAGTCACTGGCAGGATTTTACACCCAGTTGACAACATCTACGCCAACCCATATCCATCTTTGCGTCTGGGAATCGGCTTGTACAGGATGACATCTGGTGTTCTAACTGGCACACCTGAGCGAAAGTGCTGGATTTTGCCTGCGAATCTGCTTGCCAATCTTGCTGGAGCGGACAGGGATCCAGCAAGCCATTTTTTTGTCATTCCTCTGACAGGTGACTCCGAGGAGGCCTGATGTAGGACGCGTGAGTCGCAAGTGAGTACTAAAAATATCTTTCTCTGGTTTTTTATATCAATCCGATTTCCTTCTATCTCGATTCTCGTATTCCCTGTATTCTGCAATTCTGCAATTTCTTCCTGTATATGTTCTCAGCTTCAACACGCAGACATGATTGTAGATTGTGAGTTAAATATTAGTATATTACGATGCATACTCGATCGCAACTGCCATTTTATCTTTACTTTTAGGATCCGCAGTTTCACGAGTTTACTACAAGCCTGGCGATCGGTCATTCATTCATATATATATATTTTATAAGTTACAACCTAGCATAAACACATAAATACTTTGATACGGAAAGTATTGATTCGATCTGACCTAAAATAGGTGCCAGCAAAAGAAAGAAAATATTCATAGCATTTTATATGTGCTTAAAAGTAAAACCAGATGGTAACAGATGGAAATTACAGTTGTGCAGCTAGTTGATTATTATCAATGGGATAAGTAAAATATTACAAAAATTCTGTTGGCTTGAATTGGAGGTAGGAATACTGTATACAATACCATTAGTATTTCATACTCGTATACTGGGGTTTAAGAAAATAAATCCCCCATTTCAGCCACATACAGCGGCATCACCTCCCACTAAGTTTCCGGCCCCTCCACCCCTCCTACACAGTTTTGAGCTAAATTACCCCTCCGGCCTCTATAACACCGAATTTTAAGCTGTACCTAATTCTAGGGTTCAAGAATGTAAACAATAAAGATAGAATCAATATAATCAGTCTCTAAAATAACTCCAGTTCATGAATGACCGATCGCCAGGCTTGTAGTAAACTCGTGAAACTGCGGATCCTAAAAGTAAAGATAAAATGGCAGTTGCGATCGAGTATGCATCGTAATATACTAATATTTAACTCACAATCTACAATCATGTCTGCGTGTTGAAGCTGAGAACATATACAGGAAGAAATTGCAGAATTGCAGAATACAGGGAATACGAGAATCGAGATAGAAGGAAATCGGATTGATATAAAAAACCAGAGAAAGATATTTTTAGTACTCACTTGCGACTCACGCGTCCTACATCAGGCCTCCTCGGAGTCACCTGTCAGAGGAATGACAAAAAAATGGCTTGCTGGATCCCTGTCCGCTCCAGCAAGATTGGCAAGCAGATTCGCAGGCAAAATCCAGCACTTTCGCTCAGGTGTGCCAGTTAGAACACCAGATGTCATCCTGTACAAGCCGATTCCCAGACGCAAAGATGGATATGGGTTGGCGTAGATGTTGTCAACTGGGTGTAAAATCCTGCCAGTGACTTGATTAGCTTCACTTACAGCTTCGATTAGGACGCATACTTTGTCGATTATGCAACAATTATCACCTCGCTTTGTGCTGAATTTCAACGGTGGAATTCGCTGCTCATTCAACAGAAGATCGCGAACTCTGAGCACCTGCTTAACTGAATGCGCTGCCATGTGCCTTGTCACCTTTACGCGGCGCTTTACAGATCCAAGAAAGTTTTCGAAAGGGAAAGTCGAAAAGTTGTTTAAACTGCCTAGCTTTCGGACAAACTCATCCAAATGAAGAATAGTGTGAAGATTGAAACTTATAAACTTCTGGCCGTAAAGGTGGGCAGCCCGTTCAACAAAAACTTCAATGCAAGTTTTTGCCTGCGTCCACCACTTGGAGTACCTTTCGTTGGAGTATGCGTAAATGGCGAAATGGAGGTAAAGAAAGTGGTTATACCTTTCTTCATTTAAAATGCCTTTGAAGAGGACAGGTCCTAGGTACAGCAAGTACTGTCTGAATTCAGTAGCCTTCATGTGCTTCAGTTCCAAGTCGATTTTCCGGGGTCTTCGTTGAAAGTTTGAAGGTGTCCAACCGGCAGCCATAGTAATTCGGTCGCCCAATAGGCTCATCGGACCGGGATAGACGAGACACTTCTTGCCATTAGATTTGTCGAAAAATAGGTAAAATAGCTTCCTTGTGACTCCAAGGCATACGGCATGCTGGTAGTCAGGGGGAAAAGCATCGACAAAACTAATGTTAGGCAAATTTAGAAGGGGCGATAGAGCGATTTTTTTATTTTCCTGGTTAGACTCCTTTCCCTCTCGGTATTGTTGGCTGCTACGAGACTCCCCGACGCTCGTTGAAAATGTTACTCTGTTGTCGGTATAAGGTCCAGTAGCCCTGCAGTACATGCAACCGACGTACGACATGTGCCCTTGAGTTACTGAGACCCAGGCTCGAGCAGGCGCATCGCAAACAAATCGGATAGTCGAGAAGCTGATGCTTAAATTTTCGATAATTTTTATTGGACCCGTAAGAAAACGTTTAGCCTCGTCGCAAAATTGTCGAAGATAATCATTCAGAGGTGGCTTGCCACAACCAGCCCATACGGCTACTGGAAAAGGTCTGCTGAATATGCTGGGAATAGACATAAGTATGGGCCAAAGACCGAAGTGGCTTGCTCGGTACAAAGGCAAGCCGTCAAAATTAACGATGGCTTCAATTTTGTAAACCTTCTCAGTTTCACTATCGTGTTGTAGATATTCTGGCTTCATGTGCAGCTGGTTTTTGCGAAACATTAGTTCTAGATTTTTCAGAATCGAAATGTAGCGAAAATGGCCTTTTCCCATGGGCTCCAATTTTTCCGTTGGATCGCCAGCATTGATGACGGCCTCAATAGAGTTGACAGACTTCGGCGCAGGCAAGCCTATGTCTCTTAGACCATCAACAAGGAATTTTTTAGATCCACGACTTAGGTTGAAACAAGAAAAGTAGACTACCAGCAAGGCGAATATTTTATCTTCTAAAGAGCGGTCATCCTCTTTCTTGTCAATCTCCTCATCTTCATCGCTGCAAACTCGCGCGAACTCGTCAAAATCAGGATAGCTGCCATTGTCGTTGTCAAGATCTGGATCCGTACCTTCATTGACTTCTGCTACAGAGGACTCCGAAGCGATGAAACCGGCGACTCTCCCAGAATCATCTGCTTCAAATACTTTTCTTTTTTTCTCTTGCAGTGCGATGTCTTCCAAAGCTTCTTGTTCTCCTTCCATGAACAAGCCCAGCAAATCCTTATTTGCTTGTCGCCTCAATTGCCTTGTCATTGTTTTCGTCCGAATCAGACTTTGATGATAGTTGACTGTTGTAATAATAATAAAGTAATTACTACGATTGCTTATTTCGTATTAAAGAAAGGATATGAACAAAAGCTGGGAAGAATTGAAAACTATTCCTTTGGGGGTTTGTGCGCGCTGATTGGACAGGTATGGATGCGGGGACGGTAGGGCCAATGAAATTGGAAAAGCCAGGGCGGCCTTTTTCATTCGAAGAACTATAGAAGACAATTGCTTCTAGAAGCAACCTAAACCACTGAATCATTAAATAAGCATAAACTATAGTGTGAGCTCCAAACTCTTGCTTTATTTGGTACTCAGTTTTGCACTAGCATAGTCTAGTCTGCATGCTACAATGAAGTTTTTAGTGATCTTTAAAGACGACCGTCAAATTGTTGAGGTCTCGGAAAGCGAAGTGAAGCTTCCTGAAGGCTTTCAAAACCTTAAGGAAGAGGAATGGTTAGAAAAGAGGGACTCCACTGAGAAGTGGAAGTGTGAAGCCTTGTATGAAGGCTGTTTTTACTCTGCTCTAATTATTCAGGTAAGCAACCGATCCCAACGATTGAAATGTTAAAATTCTTGAATCGATCTAATATTTGTACGCTCATATTTTCTCATTAATTTAAAGGTAATACTAAGCAACAACCTAGAGCCTGGGAGCTTCCGCTTTGTGCGTGAATTGGTGGCCAAAAAGACCCGACTGAACCGAATTCTCGAGTTGGTTCAACCCAGAGTCTTTCAGGAGCGTGACATGAAGAAAGCACGAAGGCATTACCAGACTAAGGTAAAATTAAGCACAGCCCATATAATTTTTATCGAGAACTTTGTTTTCTCCGTTTTACCTTTTAAACTATTTTTTAAGAAAAGGGAAGAAATTAAATGTGAAAATAATCTTTAAAACTGACATTAACTTGATAATTTCTCATGCCGTAACCATCCCAAACAGAATCTGTCAGACGGCTCAGCCACCGATTCCGAGGCAATCTTCGAAGATAAGAGCAGCCGCTGTTTGCAACCTCCAGCTTTGCTGCCTAAACAACATCCGCCTACGATTGCACAGTTAGCGCCAATGCCTCCTATTAGTGATGATGAAGCAGAAGCTGGCGTAGACGCCGATATGGAAGCTGAGGCGGAAGCTGAGGCGGAAGCTGAAGTGGAAGCTGAGGCGGAAGCTGAAGTGGAAGCTGAGGCGGAAGCTGAAGCGGAAGATGAGGTGGAAGCTGAGATCGGAGCTGAGGTGGAAGCTGAGATGGGAGCTGAGGCGGAAGCTGAGGCGGAAGCTGAGGTGGAAGCTGAGATGGGAGCTGAGGTGGAAGCTGAGGCGGAAGCTGAAATAGAAGCTGAGTTCGTAGCAGATGATCGATCGACGATTCCTAAGTCGCCTCCCACCATTTCATCTTTTAATTTTGGTTCTGGCTTTCTTAGAAAACTAGAAGAGCAGATCCAAGCCGGTGTTAGCTTTGAGCTGGAAAGTCCAAGAGGCATCAAGTTTCTGTCCTTATATGCCCTACGCGAACTTACTATGCGCAAGAATGAATTGAAAGCATTAGAAAATAGTTTGTCCAAACAAATCACCGCAATGCGCACTGAAGTGCAGAGCGTGCTACGCTTTTTGGAACCTGTTGGCGCTGACATTCCAACTGATAATTCTGAGCCTTCATTCTGGCCGATCAACTCCTGGGAAAAATATGTGCAATTCGCTTCCAGTCCAAATGAACATATTTCTACTTTGGTAAGTTCATGACAGAGTTTTTTATTTTCTTTTCATTAGAAGAAATGCTCTAACTACTACTCAAAGCGCACTAGTACTATCACTGAAATAATAATCTATAAGTATTCTCACCTGTAAAAATCTAAACAGAAGAGCCTGCTACGTTCATGCAAGCGAGACAAGTGGTCCGATGCTTTAATGGCAATGCTTAACGAGAGCTTGTCGAAAGAGATGCAGGCGGTTATTAATTTAATCGGGTCAGACATGCGAAGCCGAGCTGTTGCTGCTGGAGTTGCGACCAACCTTACTGATGCGCAGCTTGGATTTCAGAGCACTCTGCTCAGCCATTTCCAAAGTAAGTCTACTTAATCAACGTTCAATGAGACTTTTAGAGCTAAATATCAAGAAATTAGTCGAGCACAGTGCATGCTATTCATAGTAACTTTCAACTTTTTTCCTAACAGAAGCAATCACATTCATCTATGGCGCGACCGCTGAAGCCGGCAGGCCCTCTGAACAATCTGTAAGAAATACTTGCAGACAGCAGCTAAAGCATGGCGGTGACCGATTAAAGGGGCGGTCGCATCGCACAGGAAGCCAGCTGCTTTCCGGAGTCCAGACTCAAAGCCCCGCTTCTGACAGCGCCGTACAAAGACAGTCTCTGGTGGCAGCGACTCCAAGCCCCGCTTCTGGCAGCGCCGTACAAAGACAGTCTCTGGTGGCAGCGACTCAAAGTCCCGCTTCTGGCAGCGCCGTACAAAGACAGTCTCTGGTGGCAGCGACTCCAAGCCCCGCTTCTGGCAGCGCCGTACAAAGACAGTCTCTGGTGGCAGCGACTCCAAGCCCCGCTTCTGGCAGCGCCGTACAAAGACAGTCTCTGGTGGCAGCGACTCAAAGTCCCGCTTCTGGCAGCGCCGTACAAAGACAGTCTCTGGTGGCAGCGACTCCAAGCCCCGCTTCTGGCAGCGCCGTACAAAGACAGTCTCTGGTGGCAGCGACTCCAAGCCCCGCTTCTGGCAGCGCCGTGCAAAGACGGTCTTTGGTGGCAGCGACTCAAAGTCCCGCTTCTGGCAGCGCTGTGCAAAGACGATCTCTGGTGGCAGCGACTCAAAGTCCCGCTTCTGGCAGCGCCGTGCAAAGACGGTCTTTGGTGGCAGCGACTCAAAGTCCCGCTTCTGGCAGCGCCGTGCAAAGACACAGCCATTCATCTTCTTTTTCCCTAGTGAGTAAAAACGTATCTAAACTGAATAATGAACGATGAATACTATGATTGCTAAGCATTAAATACTACTATCAGTAAGATAAAATGTGCATGCAGTAATTTTTTGTTTTCTTTCCAATGTCACAGACACCATCGCGACTATCAGCGGGAGAAGTGCCGCCAGCGGCGACAGCAAAGCCGAGCTCCCAATCCAGAAAGCGAGCGAGTATTCAGTTGGATTCTCAGCCTCGAAAGCGGAACAACCATCGCCCCCGTTCAGCAAAGTCAAAAACCAACTACCGCACTGACTGCTCTCTCGAATCTGATGACGAAACCGAATCAAGTGGATCAAACTGGTCCGAAGATCAGCGAGAGCTGGATGATGGACAATTTAAAATCTTCTAATTATGAGAGCACGTATTTTACGAGTAAATGCTGTCAAAATGATTTTAAAACTGACATTCTTTCAACACCTTTGTTGCCAAAAACTTAACTATTTTTCGTTCTAATATTGTGTTTTAATATCAGTTCCATTTAACTTCGCTAAATAAATTCAAATTTCATTACATTTAAGTTTCTTATTCGATTTCATTCATAGACTCAAACTAATTTTCTAAAGAACTGCAAAAAAATTTACAAAAGGCAAACTTCGTAAGCAGGTAGCAGCAAGGTTGTTTAAATTTATAATGGAAGAGACAATTGCTTAAAAAAATCAGATAGCTCTGAAAATTATTTGGAAATAAATTCAATTTTGAAACAACCAGAAAGCTAGGCTGCTGCCAGAGCAAAATATATCAGTAAAAGCCCTGCATACTACTGTTAGTAGAGTAAACCAATTCTTGCCTTAATTTATTGGGCAGTCCACCGGGCGCCGGGTATAAGGCCGGCGCCCCGACTGGACAAAGAGTGCGCCCCGCTACCGGCCACAGGCCACCGGGCGCCGCGGTCTGCGCACCCTTGGGCGTACCAGAATTTCCCACTGGGTCCCTCTGTACCCTCCTCTCTCACTCAGTACCCTCCTCTCTCCCTCTCTACCCTCCTCTCTCCCTCTGTACCCTCCTCTCTCTCTCAGTACCCTCCTCTCTCACTCAGTACCCTCCTCTCTCACTCAGTACCCTCCTCTTTCCCTCTGTACCCCCCTCTCTCCCTCTGTACCCTCCTCTCTCTCTCAGTACCCTCCTCTCTCACTCAGTACCCTCCTCTCTCCCTCTGTACCCCCCTCTCTCCCTCTGTACCCTCCTCTCTCCCTCTGTACCCCCCTCTCTCCCTCTGTACCCTCCTCTCTCCCTCTGTACCCTCCTCTCTCCCTCTGTACCCTCCTCTCTCCCTCTGTACCCCCCTCTCTCCCTCTGTACCCTCCTCTCTGCCTCTCTAACCTCCCCTCCCTCACTACCCTCTTCTTTAGCTCGCTACCCTCGTCTGTCCCTCTATACCCTCCTTTCTCCCTCTCTACCCCCCTCTCTCTTTCTCTACCCTATCCTGTCCCTCTCTTGCCCTCCATGTTTTTCACCAAGTAGTTCCTAAACAATTACAGAAGCAGAGATGCAAAATATTTTGTCTTCCACGCGCTCGAACAATTTGTACTCCTTAAAGCAAAAGCAGCAAACTGCCTAACAATCTTTCCCTTTTTTCTATACATGCACTGCACTAATTATAATTCTCATAATCCCAGTGGTTAGAAAAATTGGGGCGTACCCTCTAGGCCGGCGCCCCGGCGGCCCTCAAGGGTACGCCCCATCCCGCAAGATAAAAGTTTGTAGGTTTTCTTCTTTGTACGTATGAAATATTTTTGTGAGGAAATTATGTAAAGAGCAGAATTTTTAAAGTTGATTTTTTTAGTTTCGGGTGTTTTTGTGCTCGAACCTGACAGTACGCCTTTCAGTACGTGCAGTGGACAGTGGGGCGAACTATTGATATCCTTATTAATTATTTTCTTGTATAATGAGCTCATTATTTATTTGCATTGACCAATCCTCATACTACAGCTAACTTGAACTTTTAACCCTTTGAGCAGCCATCTCTTTGAAAAATTGCTGCAAGCTCCAAAGTGGGGTATAGGCGACTCGTGCAAATTTTTCTGAGTTTCATACACTTCAGAAATTGGATGTGAACGCAAAAGTGTGCGTTTTAGCCTACCTACTTATAAGTAATACCTTTTGATCTTCGAAATCAACGCAACAAAAAATATATTTTTTAATACTCCACTACTTAAGCACTAGCGCATGTACAATGTTGCTTGTATTCTTAAGTTTTCATTTAGATGAGTCCGATTTGGTGGTCAATTCAGGATTTTTAAAGTAGTGGGGGCAGATTTGCCCAAATTTTTGTTTTGGTCTAAAAAGCCAAAGTAAGCTCAAAATTTACCCCCCTTATATGCAAGTCCAGCCATGGCAAAGGGGGCGGCCGCCGGGTCTACTACATCTACGAGTACATTTGACCGCCACAATTTGATCGCCGTTCTATTCAAGGTGAAATAGGGCGGCGGGCAAATTGTCTGGCGGGCAAATTGTCTGGCGGGCAAATTGTCTGGCGGGCAAATTGTCTGGCGGGCAAATTGTCTGGCGGGCAAATTGTCTGGCGGGCAAATTGTCTGGCGGGCAAATTGTCTGGCGGGCAAATTGTCTGGCGGGCAAATTGTCTGGCGGGCAAATTGTCTGGCGGGCAAATTGTCTGGCGGGCAAATTGTCTGGCGGGCAAATTGTCTGGCGGGCAAATTGTCTGGCGGGCAAATTGTCTGGCGGGCAAATTGTCTGGCGGGCAAATTGTCTGGCGGGCAAATTGTCTGGCGGGCAAATTGTCTGGCGGGCAAATTGTCTGGCGGGCAAATTGTCTGGCGGGCAAATTGTCTGGCGGGCAAATTGTCTGGCGGGCAAATTGTCTGGCGGGCAAATTGTCTGGCGGGCAAATTGTGGCGGTCTCCGCTGTCGGTCTCCCGCGGCCGCGCCCCCCCCCTTGGATAGTGGCGTAAATAAATACTCATTTCAAAGTTTTACATGTAAGTAGGCGGCATACCCTTGCACAAGGTTGCATAATTATTTGAAAGCCGTATGCTTGTATGGGGTGGACAGTTGACAGTCAAAATGCCTATATCTACATGTACCTCCATACAGTAATAATTTACCTATTAAACAACAGGTAAGGTCAAAGATAACATATGCGTATGCCAGCAAAGGTTTAAAATTTTCAATAATTAATTGTACGGTACAATGCGATAGCAAAACAAACTAATCTTAGATGCAGCTATTATCTAGAATCTCGATTTATCTTCCAGAATTTTAGAGAAATACAACTAGGACAGGGGAAATCCCGGAAAATCAATCAGGTTTGCCAAGCTGTATTAAAGGGGGACCAAGCGCATTTTTGCCAAAATACAGAGCCACCCCTCCGCCCCCCTTGGGTCTTTACCCTTCAGAATCCGCCCCCCCCCCCCACATAAGAAATTCTGCTTGCGCCACTGCTAACAGTTCAAGTAATTCTGGAGAGCACAGAGTGCTGTCTAGAGAAGCTGTTCAGGCTTGGCACAACGCGCCCGCCAAAATTTTGTTAATGTCAACTTTTGCTCATTGTAATGATCGAAATTCCTTGCGAGGGATTGGCTAACTATTTTACTTTAAGTGCCAGATAGAGAATCTAGCTCAAGACTGCGGGCCAGAAGGAGGAGAGTGGAGGGGAGAGGGGAGAGATGTGAGATGTGAGAGGAGGGAAGAGAGGAGAGAGGCGAGATGAGAGAAAGAAGGGAGATAAAGGGAGAGAGGAGAGAGGCGAAAGGAGAGATGTCAGAGGAAGGGAGCAAGCAGTAGGGCAACCAGAAATTTTTTGAGGGGGGGGGCGGATTCTGGAAGGTAAAGTCCCGTGAGGGAGGGGGCGGAGGGGAGGCTCTGTTTTTGGCGAAAATTCGCTTGGTCCCCCTTCAATTTTTTCTGGGTCTCCGCCTAAGGGGGGGCCCCGCCCCCCCCCCCCCCGCCCCCCCTGGTTGCGCCACTGGGAGCAAGGAAAGAGGGGAAAGGAGGAGAGAGGGGAGATTTTGATGAGAAAAGGAGAAGAAATTAGCAAAAAAGCTGAGAAGAGATGCAAACCTTGAGCGGGCTGGATTGTTATTGGCATGGGAAGTTAGAAAGGACCCGAGGGCTGGATAGAGAGACTGCGGGCCGCATGTGGCCCGTGGGCTGGAGTTTGCTGACCCCTGCAGCCTGCAGTAGGCTATGCATGACGGGCCCAGTTAACTGCATAATGGCAAATAAGAGACATGGGAGATTGGAGATAGGAGACTGTCTCCCCTGTCTCCCCTTCATTTATCTCCCCGATTACGAGTAGGGCACAGTCACTCAGTCACATTTTGATAAGGAGGGATACATAGACATAGATATTTTCTCAGTTTTCATATTCAGAGGCGGTCAGAGCTCAAATGGGACAGGTCATGAATAAATAACAATCTAACCCCGCCTTGTCATTTTTCCGGATGAATAAATCCACTGAATCATAAAGGTTTCAAAGTGCCTTTGCGTTCTCATGACAGTTTTTGCCACTCAATTATTCTAGTCTTACTGAATCCCCGAGTTAACAGAAAATTATAGCTCGGCGCACGTCCGCCAGCTTGAATATTCTCGCTATATTATTGTTCTCTATTTGCGATCGTCTTTTACAACCCGACATCAATAAAACCCGTGTGGGCTTTATCTCTCATTAACAGAAATCTCTCATCAATTATAGCCTGTATAAAGCTTACTCATTTTGAGTTGCTCTTAGAAAAATGTTTTGAATTTCCTGGCCAGTGGCAATAACCCGTAATGACAGGGCAATGCAAGGAATTATTTTAACCTAGAGGTGACAGCTAATTTTGGCCAATTCATTTCAGTTGGGTGGGGGGGGGGGGTTAGAAGAAAGGCTAGAGAAGTGATATGGGAATTTCTACGTTGTACCGTTCTTGCCTGCTTAAGCGAACCTATGCGAAACAAACAAACTGTCCTGACTCCTTATCAGTGCAGGTCATCAAGTTTTTTCTATTCCCATATTGCACCAAAGATAAAGGAAGAACAAAGACGAATTTCGTGCGAGGCTTGACAAGGTCTGAACTATATATAGCACATGAAGCACATGAAGGCTACTGAATTCAGACAGTACTTGCTGTACCTAGGACCTGTCCTCTTCAAAGGCATTTTAAATGAAGAAAGGTATAACCACTTTCTTTACCTCCATTTCGCCATTTACGCATACTCCAACGAAAGGTACTCCAAGTGGTGGACGCAGGCAAAAACTTGCATTGAAGTTTTTGTTGAACGGGCTGCCCACCTTTACGGCCAGAAGTTTATAAGTTTCAATCTTCACACTATTCTTCATTTGGATGAGTTTGTCCGAAAGCTAGGCAGTTTAAACAACTTTTCGACTTTCCCTTTCGAAAACTTTCTTGGATCTGTAAAGCGCCGCGTAAAGGTGACAAGGCACATGGCAGCGCATTCAGTTAAGCAGGTGCTCAGAGTTCGCGATCTTCTGTTGAATGAGCAGCGAATTCCACCGTTGAAATTCAGCACAAAGCGAGGTGATAATTGTTGCATAATCGACAAAGTATGCGTCCTAATCGAAGCTGTAAGTGAAGCTAATCAAGTCACTGGCAGGATTTTACACCCAGTTGACAACATCTACGCCAACCCATATCCATCTTTGCGTCTGGGAATCGGCTTGTACAGGATGACATCTGGTGTTCTAACTGGCACACCTGAGCGAAAGTGCTGGATTTTGCCTGCGAATCTGCTTGCCAATCTTGCTGGAGCGGACAGGGATCCAGCAAGCCATTTTTTTGTCATTCCTCTGACAGGTGACTCCGAGGAGGCCTGATGTAGGACGCGTGAGTCGCAAGTGAGTACTAAAAATATCTTTCTCTGGTTTTTTATATCAATCCGATTTCCTTCTATCTCGATTCTCGTATTCCCTGTATTCTGCAATTCTGCAATTTCTTCCTGTATATGTTCTCAGCTTCAACACGCAGACATGATTGTAGATTGTGAGTTAAATATTAGTATATTACGATGCATACTCGATCGCAACTGCCATTTTATCTTTACTTTTAGGATCCGCAGTTTCACGAGTTTACTACAAGCCTGGCGATCGGTCATTCATTCATATATATATATTTTATAAGTTACAACCTAGCATAAACACATAAATACTTTGATACGGAAAGTATTGATTCGATCTGACCTAAAATAGGTGCCAGCAAAAGAAAGAAAATATTCATAGCATTTTATATGTGCTTAAAAGTAAAACCAGATGGTAACAGATGGAAATTACAGTTGTGCAGCTAGTTGATTATTATCAATGGGATAAGTAAAATATTACAAAAATTCTGTTGGCTTGAATTGGAGGTAGGAATACTGTATACAATACCATTAGTATTTCATACTCGTATACTGGGGTTTAAGAAAATAAATCCCCCATTTCAGCCACATACAGCGGCATCACCTCCCACTAAGTTTCCGGCCCCTCCACCCCTCCTACACAGTTTTGAGCTAAATTACCCCTCCGGCCTCTATAACACCGAATTTTAAGCTGTACCTAATTCTAGGGTTCAAGAATGTAAACAATAAAGATAGAATCAATATAATCAGTCTCTAAAATAACTCCAGTTCATGAATGACCGATCGCCAGGCTTGTAGTAAACTCGTGAAACTGCGGATCCTAAAAGTAAAGATAAAATGGCAGTTGCGATCGAGTATGCATCGTAATATACTAATATTTAACTCACAATCTACAATCATGTCTGCGTGTTGAAGCTGAGAACATATACAGGAAGAAATTGCAGAATTGCAGAATACAGGGAATACGAGAATCGAGATAGAAGGAAATCGGATTGATATAAAAAACCAGAGAAAGATATTTTTAGTACTCACTTGCGACTCACGCGTCCTACATCAGGCCTCCTCGGAGTCACCTGTCAGAGGAATGACAAAAAAATGGCTTGCTGGATCCCTGTCCGCTCCAGCAAGATTGGCAAGCAGATTCGCAGGCAAAATCCAGCACTTTCGCTCAGGTGTGCCAGTTAGAACACCAGATGTCATCCTGTACAAGCCGATTCCCAGACGCAAAGATGGATATGGGTTGGCGTAGATGTTGTCAACTGGGTGTAAAATCCTGCCAGTGACTTGATTAGCTTCACTTACAGCTTCGATTAGGACGCATACTTTGTCGATTATGCAACAATTATCACCTCGCTTTGTGCTGAATTTCAACGGTGGAATTCGCTGCTCATTCAACAGAAGATCGCGAACTCTGAGCACCTGCTTAACTGAATGCGCTGCCATGTGCCTTGTCACCTTTACGCGGCGCTTTACAGATCCAAGAAAGTTTTCGAAAGGGAAAGTCGAAAAGTTGTTTAAACTGCCTAGCTTTCGGACAAACTCATCCAAATGAAGAATAGTGTGAAGATTGAAACTTATAAACTTCTGGCCGTAAAGGTGGGCAGCCCGTTCAACAAAAACTTCAATGCAAGTTTTTGCCTGCGTCCACCACTTGGAGTACCTTTCGTTGGAGTATGCGTAAATGGCGAAATGGAGGTAAAGAAAGTGGTTATACCTTTCTTCATTTAAAATGCCTTTGAAGAGGACAGGTCCTAGGTACAGCAAGTACTGTCTGAATTCAGTAGCCTTCATGTGCTTCAGTTCCAAGTCGATTTTCCGGGGTCTTCGTTGAAAGTTTGAAGGTGTCCAACCGGCAGCCATAGTAATTCGGTCGCCCAATAGGCTCATCGGACCGGGATAGACGAGACACTTCTTGCCATTAGATTTGTCGAAAAATAGGTAAAATAGCTTCCTTGTGACTCCAAGGCATACGGCATGCTGGTAGTCAGGGGGAAAAGCATCGACAAAACTAATGTTAGGCAAATTTAGAAGGGGCGATAGAGCGATTTTTTTATTTTCCTGGTTAGACTCCTTTCCCTCTCGGTATTGTTGGCTGCTACGAGACTCCCCGACGCTCGTTGAAAATGTTACTCTGTTGTCGGTATAAGGTCCAGTAGCCCTGCAGTACATGCAACCGACGTACGACATGTGCCCTTGAGTTACTGAGACCCAGGCTCGAGCAGGCGCATCGCAAACAAATCGGATAGTCGAGAAGCTGATGCTTAAATTTTCGATAATTTTTATTGGACCCGTAAGAAAACGTTTAGCCTCGTCGCAAAATTGTCGAAGATAATCATTCAGAGGTGGCTTGCCACAACCAGCCCATACGGCTACTGGAAAAGGTCTGCTGAATATGCTGGGAATAGACATAAGTATGGGCCAAAGACCGAAGTGGCTTGCTCGGTACAAAGGCAAGCCGTCAAAATTAACGATGGCTTCAATTTTGTAAACCTTCTCAGTTTCACTATCGTGTTGTAGATATTCTGGCTTCATGTGCAGCTGGTTTTTGCGAAACATTAGTTCTAGATTTTTCAGAATCGAAATGTAGCGAAAATGGCCTTTTCCCATGGGCTCCAATTTTTCCGTTGGATCGCCAGCATTGATGACGGCCTCAATAGAGTTGACAGACTTCGGCGCAGGCAAGCCTATGTCTCTTAGACCATCAACAAGGAATTTTTTAGATCCACGACTTAGGTTGAAACAAGAAAAGTAGACTACCAGCAAGGCGAATATTTTATCTTCTAAAGAGCGGTCATCCTCTTTCTTGTCAATCTCCTCATCTTCATCGCTGCAAACTCGCGCGAACTCGTCAAAATCAGGATAGCTGCCATTGTCGTTGTCAAGATCTGGATCCGTACCTTCATTGACTTCTGCTACAGAGGACTCCGAAGCGATGAAACCGGCGACTCTCCCAGAATCATCTGCTTCAAATACTTTTCTTTTTTTCTCTTGCAGTGCGATGTCTTCCAAAGCTTCTTGTTCTCCTTCCATGAACAAGCCCAGCAAATCCTTATTTGCTTGTCGCCTCAATTGCCTTGTCATTGTTTTCGTCCGAATCAGACTTTGATGATAGTTGACTGTTGTAATAATAATAAAGTAATTACTACGATTGCTTATTTCGTATTAAAGAAAGGATATGAACAAAAGCTGGGAAGAATTGAAAACTATTCCTTTGGGGGTTTGTGCGCGCTGATTGGACAGGTATGGATGCGGGGACGGTAGGGCCAATGAAATTGGAAAAGCCAGGGCGGCCTTTTTCATTCGAAGAACTATAGAAGACAATTGCTTCTAGAAGCAACCTAAACCACTGAATCATTAAATAAGCATAAACTATAGTGTGAGCTCCAAACTCTTGCTTTATTTGGTACTCAGTTTTGCACTAGCATAGTCTAGTCTGCATGCTACAATGAAGTTTTTAGTGATCTTTAAAGACGACCGTCAAATTGTTGAGGTCTCGGAAAGCGAAGTGAAGCTTCCTGAAGGCTTTCAAAACCTTAAGGAAGAGGAATGGTTAGAAAAGAGGGACTCCACTGAGAAGTGGAAGTGTGAAGCCTTGTATGAAGGCTGTTTTTACTCTGCTCTAATTATTCAGGTAAGCAACCGATCCCAACGATTGAAATGTTAAAATTCTTGAATCGATCTAATATTTGTACGCTCATATTTTCTCATTAATTTAAAGGTAATACTAAGCAACAACCTAGAGCCTGGGAGCTTCCGCTTTGTGCGTGAATTGGTGGCCAAAAAGACCCGACTGAACCGAATTCTCGAGTTGGTTCAACCCAGAGTCTTTCAGGAGCGTGACATGAAGAAAGCACGAAGGCATTACCAGACTAAGGTAAAATTAAGCACAGCCCATATAATTTTTATCGAGAACTTTGTTTTCTCCGTTTTACCTTTTAAACTATTTTTTAAGAAAAGGGAAGAAATTAAATGTGAAAATAATCTTTAAAACTGACATTAACTTGATAATTTCTCATGCCGTAACCATCCCAAACAGAATCTGTCAGACGGCTCAGCCACCGATTCCGAGGCAATCTTCGAAGATAAGAGCAGCCGCTGTTTGCAACCTCCAGCTTTGCTGCCTAAACAACATCCGCCTACGATTGCACAGTTAGCGCCAATGCCTCCTATTAGTGATGATGAAGCAGAAGCTGGCGTAGACGCCGATATGGAAGCTGAGGCGGAAGCTGAGGCGGAAGCTGAAGTGGAAGCTGAGGCGGAAGCTGAAGTGGAAGCTGAGGCGGAAGCTGAAGCGGAAGATGAGGTGGAAGCTGAGATCGGAGCTGAGGTGGAAGCTGAGATGGGAGCTGAGGCGGAAGCTGAGGCGGAAGCTGAGGTGGAAGCTGAGATGGGAGCTGAGGTGGAAGCTGAGGCGGAAGCTGAAATAGAAGCTGAGTTCGTAGCAGATGATCGATCGACGATTCCTAAGTCGCCTCCCACCATTTCATCTTTTAATTTTGGTTCTGGCTTTCTTAGAAAACTAGAAGAGCAGATCCAAGCCGGTGTTAGCTTTGAGCTGGAAAGTCCAAGAGGCATCAAGTTTCTGTCCTTATATGCCCTACGCGAACTTACTATGCGCAAGAATGAATTGAAAGCATTAGAAAATAGTTTGACCAAACAAATCACCGCAATGCGCACTGAAGTGCAGAGCGTGCTACGCTTTTTGGAACCTGTTGGCGCTGACATTCCAACTGATAATTCTGAGCCTTCATTCTGGCCGATCAACTCCTGGGAAAAATATGTGCAATTCGCTTCCAGTCCAAATGAACATATTTCTACTTTGGTAAGTTCATGACAGAGTTTTTTATTTTCTTTTCATTAGAAGAAATGCTCTAACTACTACTCAAAGCGCACTAGTACTATCACTGAAATAATAATCTATAAGTATTCTCACCTGTAAAAATCTAAACAGAAGAGCCTGCTACGTTCATGCAAGCGAGACAAGTGGTCCGATGCTTTAATGGCAATGCTTAACGAGAGCTTGTCGAAAGAGATGCAGGCGGTTATTAATTTAATCGGGTCAGACATGCGAAGCCGAGCTGTTGCTGCTGGAGTTGCGACCAACCTTACTGATGCGCAGCTTGGATTTCAGAGCACTCTGCTCAGCCATTTCCAAAGTAAGTCTACTTAATCAACGTTCAATGAGACTTTTAGAGCTAAATATCAAGAAATTAGTCGAGCACAGTGCATGCTATTCATAGTAACTTTCAACTTTTTTCCTAACAGAAGCAATCACATTCATCTATGGCGCGACCGCTGAAGCCGGCAGGCCCTCTGAACAATCTGTAAGAAATACTTGCAGACAGCAGCTAAAGCATGGCGGTGACCGATTAAAGGGGCGGTCGCATCGCACAGGAAGCCAGCTGCTTTCCGGAGTCCAGACTCAAAGCCCCGCTTCTGACAGCGCCGTACAAAGACAGTCTCTGGTGGCAGCGACTCCAAGCCCCGCTTCTGGCAGCGCCGTACAAAGACAGTCTCTGGTGGCAGCGACTCAAAGTCCCGCTTCTGGCAGCGCCGTACAAAGACAGTCTCTGGTGGCAGCGACTCCAAGCCCCGCTTCTGGCAGCGCCGTACAAAGACAGTCTCTGGTGGCAGCGACTCCAAGCCCCGCTTCTGGCAGCGCCGTACAAAGACAGTCTCTGGTGGCAGCGACTCAAAGTCCCGCTTCTGGCAGCGCCGTACAAAGACAGTCTCTGGTGGCAGCGACTCCAAGCCCCGCTTCTGGCAGCGCCGTACAAAGACAGTCTCTGGTGGCAGCGACTCCAAGCCCCGCTTCTGGCAGCGCCGTGCAAAGACGGTCTTTGGTGGCAGCGACTCAAAGTCCCGCTTCTGGCAGCGCTGTGCAAAGACGATCTCTGGTGGCAGCGACTCAAAGTCCCGCTTCTGGCAGCGCCGTGCAAAGACGGTCTTTGGTGGCAGCGACTCAAAGTCCCGCTTCTGGCAGCGCCGTGCAAAGACACAGCCATTCATCTTCTTTTTCCCTAGTGAGTAAAAACGTATCTAAACTGAATAATGAACGATGAATACTATGATTGCTAAGCATTAAATACTACTATCAGTAAGATAAAATGTGCATGCAGTAATTTTTTGTTTTCTTTCCAATGTCACAGACACCATCGCGACTATCAGCGGGAGAAGTGCCGCCAGCGGCGACAGCAAAGCCGAGCTCCCAATCCAGAAAGCGAGCGAGTATTCAGTTGGATTCTCAGCCTCGAAAGCGGAACAACCATCGCCCCCGTTCAGCAAAGTCAAAAACCAACTACCGCACTGACTGCTCTCTCGAATCTGATGACGAAACCGAATCAAGTGGATCAAACTGGTCCGAAGATCAGCGAGAGCTGGATGATGGACAATTTAAAATCTTCTAATTATGAGAGCACGTATTTTACGAGTAAATGCTGTCAAAATGATTTTAAAACTGACATTCTTTCAACACCTTTGTTGCCAAAAACTTAACTATTTTTCGTTCTAATATTGTGTTTTAATATCAGTTCCATTTAACTTCGCTAAATAAATTCAAATTTCATTACATTTAAGTTTCTTATTCGATTTCATTCATAGACTCAAACTAATTTTCTAAAGAACTGCAAAAAAATTTACAAAAGGCAAACTTCGTAAGCAGGTAGCAGCAAGGTTGTTTAAATTTATAATGGAAGAGACAATTGCTTAAAAAAATCAGATAGCTCTGAAAATTATTTGGAAATAAATTCAATTTTGAAACAACCAGAAAGCTAGGCTGCTGCCAGAGCAAAATATATCAGTAAAAGCCCTGCATACTACTGTTAGTAGAGTAAACCAATTCTTGCCTTAATTTATTGGGCAGTCCACCGGGCGCCGGGTATAAGGCCGGCGCCCCGACTGGACAAAGAGTGCGCCCCGCTACCGGCCACAGGCCACCGGGCGCCGCGGTCTGCGCACCCTTGGGCGTACCAGAATTTCCCACTGGGAATTAGGAAGCAACACAGAAAATCTGAACAGAAGAAATCTGCTGCAAAAACTTCGCAAGGAAGACTGGACCACCATAACTGGCACAAAGTTGCAATAAAACCCTCCCGAGGCAACCTCGCACTGTCTGGTCCGGTCCTGCCTCGGCCTCGCCCAACAGCAGTTTTTTCTAAGAAAATAACACGACGAACTAAAAGATTTTCGCAACAAAACCCGCTATGGGAGGCCTCGGGCCGTTGGTTTGTTAAGACCCCGCGTGGGGGGGACTGCGGGTCGGGGACCTCTAAGTGAATCTGGACTGTTGATTTTTTTCAATAAAGCAGATTTCTATACAATAGTGGGTTTTACTGTTTATTGTGTCCTCCCCCCCGTAAAAGTTATGAGGTAGACCTTTGTTGACCTGTTATGTAAATAAAAAATGTTGCTTCAGAGCGAAAAAATGCTTCGGTATAGCGCCTGCGGTGCCAAAATGAGTGCTTGTGGCGCTTAAATGGGGCCTGTGGCGCTAAAATGGTGCCTGCGGCGCGAAAATGGGGCCTGTGGCGCTAAAATGGGGCCTGTGGCGCTAAAATAGGGCCTGTGGCGCTAAAATGGGGCCTGTGGCGCTAAAATGGGCCCTGTGGCACTAAAATGGGGCCTGTGGCACTAAAATGGGGCCTGTGGCACTAAAATGGGCCCTGTGGCACTAAAATGGGGCCTGTGGCACTAAAATGGGCCCTGTGGCACTAAAATGGGGCCTGTGGCGCTAAAATGGCGCCTGCGGTGCTAAAATGAGTGCCTGAGGCGCTAAAACGAGTGCCTGCGGCGCCAAAATTGTCGTTGACAACACCGATTCTAAAAATAATGTGCATAGTAGTATTCTTGGCTTTGTCTCCCCCCCCCACCATAGAATCCATGGCGACGCCCCTGAATCCAAGGCCCTAATGTTAATCGCAGGACAACAGATCTGGTTTCCAATCCAGGTATCGAAGAGGTCCCTCCCCAGCAGGCAGGGCAGCGGTTCTTGGCCAGTTTGAACTTAAAAGAAACGCAGCCAGTGTCACGCCGGCGGATCGCTAGCATCTGCCAGTAATTTGGGGGCCACAGAGATGCCTTCCAGGCGCTGCATGCAGACTTTGCTGCTGATGAGGCAAAGATGCTGACTGGGCGCAGCTTCCTATGCGGAATTTATTATAAGAACGGAAACTGCACCGCACTGCACTGCACACTGTTAATAGTCTGCCCCTTGCCTGTGCTAACACTCCATTTGGTGTGCATCAGCTGTTCCACTGATCTGGGTCCGAGTTGCTTAATTCACACAAGTGAAACTCAATGCTGCATGGAATTTTTATTGCTAGCATTGAACACAAAACGGCCAAACTTTAAAGATCCTTTTTTTATAGCCGCCATCCATGGAGGACGCGAAGGCCTGTTGTTAAAAGCATTTTTTGTTATAAAACTCTGACACAAACTCTGGCACAACTGGGCACTTTACTGAAGCAGTGATTCCGCTTTTGCAGAGAATTATATAGGACTCACACGCAAACTGCTGTAGAGTTAATTGAAAACTAACAGTTAATTACTGAGCTAATTATCTATAATAGACATGTCATTGCATATTAATTCGAATGAATGAGATGTGGAGTAATGTAGTTCTTTACTGAATCAATTGACGAGTGATGCTCTGTGTTCTGTGTTGTAGGATAATTGTTCATTGTGCTGTCTTTGGGGAGCAGAGGCTTCACTGAGGAATTGCTATTGAGGAGGCGCCATTTCATCTGGGATGGCTTCATTTCATTTTCCCCAGCATCAGAGGCGCCAGCACCAGAGGCGCCAGCACCAGAGGCGCCAGCACCAGAGGCGCCAGCACCAGAGGCGCCAGCACCAGAGGCGCCAGCACCAGAGGCGCCAGCACCAGAGGCGCCAGCACCAGAGGCGCCAGCACCAGAGGCGCCAGCACCAGAGGCGCCAGCACCAGAGGCGCCAGCACCAGAGGCGCCAGCACCAGAGGCGCCAGCACCAGAGGCGCCAGCACCAGAGGCGCCAGCACCAGAGGCGCCAGCACCAGAGGCGCCAGCACCAGAGGCGCCAGCACCAGAGGCGCCAGCACCAGAGGCGCCAGCACCAGAGGCGCCAGCACCAGAGGCGCCAGCACCAGAGGCGCCAGCACCAGAGGCGCCAGCACCAGAGGCGCCAGCACCAGAGGCGCCAGCACCAGAGGCGCCAGCACCAAAGGCGCCAGAACCAGAGGCGCCAGCACCAGAAACGCTAGTTCATTTTACCGGCGCCAAAGTCATAGCAAGGGGCCTCAATATACTTTCGGCAGCTCATTTGAGGTGTCAGCGGCCCCATCTACCCTTCCCCAAAGGCAGGAACAGGACTCTCCTTTGTTCAACTAAACAAAGACTGAGTTGGCTGCAGCCGCACCTCACAGCCCTGGCAAATTATAGAAAATACAGCAGAAAGATAATTGGCCCCAAAAAATTTGAAGTGGAAAATTTCTTTAATAAGGAAAGAAGCTATAAGGCCACTCTTACCGGCAATTATTACCAAAGAAGAGCTGCTTTGCTCCCAAATCCAGTCAGTCTGCTTATAAGCTTGATGGAGCCAGCAGCCCTCAGGCTGCGACAGGCGCGCAGGCAAGGCAGACAGGCAGACAGACAGAGACACAGAGGCAGCAGATGAAGCTGAGACGAAGTGAGTTTGAGCCCCAGACTCCCTGGCGACTCTGTCCCTCCCCCTACCCGCTTTAGTCTGAATATTATTATTGCTAATCTGCAATTGTGCTCCGAGACAATGTGTGTGTATAGAGAGAGAGAGAGAGAGAGCTTATATTGAGTCGACTCTAGCAGAAAGACAGACCTGAGGCGTGGGGTGGTTGCTAGGGCGAGGCTAGAAGGACAGGGTGGGAGATGTCTAAAAACGAAAATGGGGGGGGGATTTAGCCGTCACGTCAAGGCTTCTGATGCTGAGCATGGTTGCTTGAGTTGTGCTGTACCAACCATTGGCAGCCTAAGATCCCCCCTCCCTAATCTCGTTTCGCAAAAAATTCTTATTTGTTAAATACCTTTGTTAAAATATAGTCAGGTGGGAGAGAAAGGCTGGAGCCAGGAGAAATCAGCGGATTGGGATAGGGAGAGGGAGAGAGAGATGCAGCACGCAATTTCTAGTTGGGGGATTTGAATTTTAGCGAGGATCCAGATCAGGGACAACTAGAGTTGTGATCTGGAATAGCGGATTCTAAGTTTTCGTAAAATCCTCCGATGTTGGAATGTTGAGCTTTTTAAAAACATTTGTCGGAACCAGATTACTTTAATAGGAATAGGCTGGGCAGGTGTCAGGAGAGTCAAGAGGCAGGGGTCAGGAGAGTCAAGAGGCAGGGGTCATGAGAGTCAAGAGGCGACTCTTCTGTCAGGAGAGTCAAGAGGCAGGTGTCAGGAGAGTCAAGAGGCAGGTGTCAGGAGAGTCAAGAGGCGGGTGTCAGGAGAGTCAAGAAGCGGGTGTCAGGAGAGTCAAGAGGCGGGTGTCAGGAGAGTCAAGAGGCGGGTGTCAGAACAGTCAAGAGGCGGGTGTCAGAACAGTCAAGAGGCGGGTGTCAGGAGAGTCAAGAAGCGGGTGTTAGGAGAGTCAAGAGGCGGGTGTCAGGAGATTCAAGAGGCGGGTGTCAGGAGAGTCAAGAGGCGGGTGTCAGGAGAGTCGAGAGGCGGGTGTCAGGAGAGTCAAGAGGCGGGTGTCAGGAGAGTCAAGAGGCGGGTGTCAGGAGAGTCAAGAGGCGGGTGTCAGGAGAGTCAAGAGGCGGGTGTCAGGAGAGTCAAGAAGCGGGTGTTAGGAGAGTCAAGAGGCGGGTGTCAGGAGAGTCAAGAGATGGGTGTCAGGAGAGTCAAGAGGCGGGTGTCAGGAGAGTCAAGAGGCGGGTGTCAGGAGAGTCAAGAGTCGGATGTCAGGAGAGTCAAGAGGCGGGTGTCAGGAGAGTCAAGAGGCGGGTGTCAGGAGAGTCAAGAGGCGGGTGTCAGGAGAGTCAAGAGGCGGGTGTCAGGAGAGTCTAGAAGCGGGTGTCAGGACAGTCAAGAGGCGGGTGTCAGGAGAGTCAAGAGAGAGGACAGTCATTTGAATTTAGATTAAAAATCCAAACTTTCAAAGGCTAAATGGCTACAAAAATGCTTAAACACCTATAAGGAACTTGGAGAATTGTGGTGACTCCAGTTTCTGTCTCCAAGGGCTTCATGGCTAACGGGGAAGGGAAGTCAGTAGAGGAAGGCAGCTGGAGATTGACAAGTATATTACATCTTTTCTTAAGCTATTAACTTGAGCGGAGTTGAGAATTGCCGGTCAGCCACGCAGCTCCAGTGGTGGCGCTGGATGAAATTTTCTGCCCTGACGGGGGGCGGAGCTGCAAGGCCGTCATCTGTGCCAAAACTTTTTTTTAGATTTTATCTTGGACATATATTATATGGAAGTCCTTCCCTACGTTCATTCATTATGCATCTCTGCTTTTTGGCGACGGCGATGGACTGACAGGAGCAGGTAGGGATGGACACAGTGCTATCAATAAGAGTGACTGCAGTTTTTTTTGCCTCTCGCCCAGTTGTCAATCATCCATGCTGAATGCAGGTGGGGTGACTGCGTTTTACTATTGAGCTGCCTGTGTCACCATGCAAACACTTTGGCTTTGATCTTGTGGACTGAGTGAGGCTGTCTCAGTGACCTGTGTTCGATAGATTTCATAATGCAGTGGTAAGTACAATACTTGTTGAAGGCATTCGTTCAGCATATGGGGCCTGTGGGGGTCAAGAAGGGCCAAGGGGGAGTTTTCAGGAGAGTCAAGAGGTGGATGTCAGTAGAGTCAAAAGGCAGGTGTCAGGAGAGTCAAGAGGTGGATGTCAGGAGAGTCAAAAGGCGGATGTCAGGAGAGTCAATAGGCGGATGTCAGGAGAGTCAAGAGATGGGTGTCAGGAGGGTCATGAGGCGGGTGTCAGGAGGGTCAAGAGGCGGGTGAGAGGAGAGTCAAGAGGCGGGTGTCAGGAGAGTCAAGAGGCGGGTGTCAGGAGAGTCAAGAAGCGGGTGTTAGGAGAGTCAAGAGGCGGGTGTCAGGAGAGTCAAGAGGCGGGTGTCAGGAGAGTCAAGAGGCGGGTGTCAGGAGAGTCGAGAGGCGGGTGTCAGGAGAGTCAAGAAGCGGGTGTTAGGAGAGTCAAGAGGCGGGTGTCAGGAGAGTCAAGAGGCGGTTGTCAGGAGAGTCAAGAGGCGGGTGTCAGGAGAGTCAAGAGGCGGGTGTCAAGAGAGTCAAGAAGCGGGTGTCAGGACAGTCAAGAGGTGGGTGTCAGGAGAGTCAAGAGGCGGGTGTCAGGAGAATCAAGAGGTGGGTGTCAGAACAGTCAAGAGGCGGGTGAGAGGAGAGTCAAGAGGCGGGTGAGAGGAGAGTCAAGAAGCGGGTGTCAGGAGAGTCGAGAGGCGGGTGTCAGGAGGGTCAAGAAGCGGGTGTCAGGAGAGTCAAGAGGCGGGTGTCAGAACAGTCAAGAGGCGGGTGAGAGGAGAGTCAAGAGGCGGGTGTCAGGAGAGTCAAGAGGCGGGTGTCAGGAGAGTCAAGAGGCAGGTGTCAGGAGAGTCAAGAGGCAGGGGTTAGGAGAGTCAAGAGGCGACTCTTCTGTCAGGAGAGTCAAGAGGCGGGTGTCAGGAGGGTCAAAAGGCAGGTGTCAGGAGGGTCAAAAGGCAGGTGTCAGGAGGGCCCAGTGTCATGTCAATCATGTCAATTGGTTCGGAGGATAAATGAGGCAGTATTGAAATGAAATTTCTATTTAATAATGCGACAAGGATGTTTACATATAGCGTAAGAATTATAAACACGCATTTTCACCTTTTCTGCACAAGGACCACTAAGAGTCGAAGAAGCTGTTAGGCATTTGTCTTTGGCAATAAAGTTGAAATTTTGCTTTTCTAAAAAAGTTTTCTAGTCCTCCTGACTAATCCACAACTGTAGCAAGATGTTCCGCCTGCTTTAAACAAAAATTTCACTGCAAATTCCGCAGCTTTTGCTTTGATGAAGGGCAGTCAGGAAGTGCTTTTCAGCGTCTAATTAACGAAATCTGCGGTAGGTGTAAAATCACGATTTGTTATAACGTGACGAACGGCAAAACCGGAAGTTGCGCTCCGTTTTCGACTTTCAGTTTTTGTTGCCGGAAAAGTGTTTGGTTTTATAACTGAAGTGAGGCCGCTGTTTCCCGAAAAGATTCAGGCCTTCCTGCCTTAGTGGGAAACTGAGGGGTGTAGGGTTTTGTTCTTTCTAAGAAAGCGCCTTTCATTTCAGATCCTAATATAGCTTCAATTGAGGGTTTCATCCCCGCAATCAATTTGCAGCTTTTAATTAGTGGCCTCATGATGAGGCATCTCGCCGTCTCATTTAGCTATTCGATAACAACTTCGATAACGAGCGAGCCTGACACAAATACTGTACCCACTGAAACTAATCTGACACAAATACTGTACCCACTGAAACTAATCTGTCACAAATACTGTACCCACTGAAACTAATCTGACACAAATACTGTACCCACTGAAACTAATCTGACACAAATACTGTACCCACTGAAACTAATCTGTCACAAATACTGTACCCACTGAAACTAATCTGACACAAATACTGTACCCACTGAAACTAATCTGACACAAATACTGTACCCACTGAAACTAATCTGACACAAATACTGTACCCACTGAAACTAATCTGACACAAATACTGTACCCACTGAAACTAATCTGACACAAATACTGTACCCACTGAAACTAATCTGACACAAATACTGTACCCACTGAAACTAATCTGACACAAATACTGTATCCACTGAAACTAATCTGACACAAATACTGTACCCACTGAAACTAATCTGACACAAATACTGTATCCACTGAAAATAATCTGACACAACTACTGTATCCACTGAAACAATCTGACACAAATACTGTACCCACTGAAACAATCTGACACAAATACTGTACCCACTGAAACAATCTGACACAAATACTGTACCCACTGAAACAAATCTGACACAAATACTGTATCCACTGAAAATAATCTGACACAAATACTGTATCCACTGAAAATAATCTGACACAAATACTGTACCCACTGAAACTAATCTGACACAAATACTGTACCCACTGAAACAATCTGACACAAATACTGTACCCACTGAAACAATCTGACACAAATACTGTACCCACTGAAACAATCTGACACAAATACTGTATCCACTGAAAATAATCTGACACAAATACTGTATCCACTGAAAATAATCTGACACAACTACTGTATCCACTGAAACAATCTGACACAAATACTGTACCCACTGAAACAATCTGACACAAATACTGTACCCACTGAAACAATCTGACACAAATACTGTATCCACTGAAAATAATCTGACACAAATACTGTACCCACTGAAACTAATCTGACACAACTACTGTACCCACTGAAACAATCTGACACAAATACTGTACCCACTGAAACTAATCTGACACAAATACTGTACCCACTGAAACAATCTGACACAAATACTGTACCCACTGAAACTAATCTGACACAAATACTGTATCCACTGAAACTAATCTGACACAAATACTGTATCCACTGAAAATAATCTGACACAAATACTGTATCCACTGAAACTAATCTGACACAAATACTGTACCCACTGAAACAATCTGACACAAATACTGTACCCACTGAAACAATCTGACACAAATACTGTATCCACTGAAACTAATCTGACACAAATACCGTATCCACTGAACTAATCTGACACAAATACTGTACCCACTGAAACTAATCTGACACAAATACTGTACCCACTGAAACTAATCTGACACAAATACTGTACCCACTGAAACAATCTGACACAAATACTGTATCCTGACACAAATTTAGAATCATTTAGACTGAAGCAAATCCAGAATCATCCTGACACAAATCCAGAAT
Organism: Macrostomum lignano; assembly: GCA_002269645.1. Classification (NCBI taxonomy): domain Eukaryota; kingdom Metazoa; phylum Platyhelminthes; family Macrostomidae; genus Macrostomum; species Macrostomum lignano. The sequence continues at coordinate 251,341 of NIVC01000349.1, forward strand.
CATCCTGACACAAATCCAGAATCATCCTGACACAAATCCAGAATCATCCTGACACAAATCCAGAGTCATCCTGACACAAATCAAGTATCATCCTGACACAAATCAAATATCCTCCTGACACAAATCCAGAATCAACCAGACTGACACAAATATTATCGACCTGACACAAATCAAGTATTAACTTACGCAAATTCACAAGCGGGCTTCAATGCCCAAATCAAGGCAGATCTCCTGCCGAATGCAACAGTTAAACAATAGCCTGAATAGAGTCTGGTCTAAGAATGAAATAAAAAATGAAATCAACTTTTTTGCTGCCTCCAGCCATTTTATTTTATTTTCCCGGACTGAAAATCCGGTTCTCTTGGAGGAAAATCAATTATAATTATAATTTATTAATCAGAATAATAGCGCGGCTCCATTCAAAAAAAATCCCCCCTCCCCCCCCCCCGAACAATTGAAATCTGGCGGCGGCTTACCGATTCAAAAAATGATTGATTATTATTATGAAGAAGAGAGCTGAGCGGATTATGGCAGCAGATCCGCCGGCAAGTCCCCCATGTGCGCAGCTCTCCAGCAGAGACAATGGGGACTCCGTGAGCCTTGATTTTTCTCTGGGCTTTTAATATCTCTCTCTCTCTCTCTCTCTCTCTCTCTCTCTCTCTCTCTCTCTCTCTCTCTCTCTCTCTGAGTCTGTCTGCCTGTGGGCTGAGTTCTTTGCTGCAGCGATACTGCCGCTTGGAGGAATTTAATATAGGAAGAATCATTATTCCCAAATAAACTAGCTAATAAAGCCCTGGTATGGAGGGGAGTGGGAAATTTCTACATTGCCAATTGGATGAAAATCGGATAGCCAATACGGTTTTTCTGATGTCAATAGAGGAGCTGAAATGGAGCCGTTCATAGTACTGATAGTAACAAATAATATTTGTGGAACATTATTTTTGCAAAATCTAATTGGTTATGCGTCTGAGAATGATCGGGATTGCCCCTTCCTGACTGCACCCACCACATCCTGTCCACCCCCACCCCATCCTGTCTCCCCACCCCATTCTGTCTCCCCACCCCATCCTGTCTCCCCACCCCATCCTGTCTCCCCACCCCATCCTGTCTCCTCACCCCATCCTGTCTCCCCCCCCATCCTGTCTCCCCAACAACATCCTGTCTCCCCAACAACATCCTGTCTCCCCCACCCCATCCTGTCTCCCCCACCCCATCCTGTCTCCCCACCCCTTCCTGTCTCCCCCACCCAATCCTGTCTCCCCCACCCCATCCTGTCTCCCCCACCCCATCCTGTCTCCCCACCCCTTCCTGTCTCCCCCACCCAATCCTGTCTCCCCCACCCCTTCCTGTCTCCCCCACCCCATCCTGTCTCCCCCACCCAATCCTGTCTCCCCACCCCATCCTGTCTCCCCAACAACATCCTGTCTCCCCCACCCCATCCTGTCTCCCCCACCCCATCCTGTCTCCCCACCCCTTCCTGTCTCCCCCACCCAATCCTGTCTCCCCCACCCCTTCCTGTCTCCCCAACCCCATCCTGTCTCCCCCACCCAATCCTGTCTCCCCACCCCATCCTGTCTCCCCTACCCCATCCTGTCTCGCCACCCCACCCTGTCTCCCCCACCCAATCCTGTCTCCCCCACCACATCCTGTCTCCCCTACCCCATCCTGTCTCGCCACCCCACCCGGTCTCCCCCACCCAATCCTGTCTCCCCCACCCCATCCTGTCTCCCCTACCTCATCCTGTCTCCCCCACCCAATCCTGTCTCCCCCACCCCATCCTGTCTCCCCCACCCCATCCTGTCTCCCCATCCCATCCTCTCCCCCACCCTTCCTGTCTCCCCCAACCCTTCCTGTCTTCCCACAGACATCAGCACACCTGACTCCTACTTCAGCACGTCATATTATTTCATCTCCAAAAATCTGATGCCCTTTTCAGTGTTTTAATACCATTCGTTTTATCGATTTAAATAAATAAATAAATAAACAAATAAAAGGCGAATTAAAAAACGCAAGTTACGCTACTGTTAGTAGAAAACTTTGAAAAATAATTCCGTTAAAATTCGATATTATTTTTAATTCGATTTTAGATGCCAGATTTAGTAAAGCGTGTCTGAAAATTTCTTAGACTAAAACTAAAAAATTCAATATTTTAAAATTAAATCGATAACACAGTCGTTTGGAAATAAATTCTGTACGTTCTTTAGTTTGTTAAAACAAAAACCCGTTCTACTTATATAGTAGTTGGACTGAGTTCCTACCCTATAGAAAAGTTTGTTTGTTTTTTTCCAAAACAAAAAGAATCATCGCTTCGCACAGCCAACTGCCACTTTTAGTTTGTTATAACTGAATGTTTTTACCAGCGTTTAAACTGTAATTTTCTTGGAATTCTTATTGTAACACCTGACACCTGTCTCTTCTTATCAATTGGCTGTTGAAACTGCGGAAGTAAATTCAAAGTAATAAAACAAAGAGACCGGCAGTTCTGCCTCAATAAAACACAATCAATTAATCAATCACTTTGTGTCGCACAGCAGGGCCACTCCTCGCAGAATCCAGTGATCCGGATCCTTGCTGGTGCGCAGCAGCAATGGGAAAATGTAGTTCAGATCCGTACGCTTCGGCTTCTTGTACACCGGGCACTCGTACAGGTTGCTGGACTTTGGCCGCTCAGTGTTGATGGCGTAGATGTGCACCACGGGCAGGCTGGTGTACAGCACCTTGGCTGGCGGCTCCGTCAAGCGGGCGTTCCTCCGGTCCCAGCCGGCGCCGTCAAGGAACAGTCCGTAGACGTAGACACCCTCGGCTGGCGGGTTGTGCACCTCCTCCTTCGCGAGCTTGGTGACGTCATTCATTAGGAACACGGAGTCGAGCGCCCAGCCTTTGTGCGCCCTGGTGATCTCTTGTCGCATGGCGGTGAGGAATCCCTGCGGATTGAAGAAGCCGGTCATCCAGTAGGTCGACGGGCGTCCGTCGAACAGCCAGGTGTGGAACTGGGCGTTCCTGTCCAGCAGGTCGGTGAACCAGAAACCGAGGGTGGCCGATTCCCACGAGATTTTGCGCCACAGATTGGGGATTCGCGCGTCAAACATGTTGTCTAGGGCGTCCTGAAGGTTCTCCGACATGATGATTGTGCCGTCGATGGCCAGTTTCAGGTCGGTGAGGGTGGAGCGAACGTTGCTAATGACGCGTTGCATTCGGTCGATCTCCTGCTTCAGGAAGATGTGCAGCGGCTTCAAGTGGTCCATCTTGCGTAGCTTGTCTCGTACCTGCGGAGGTGATTTGGGATTGATGACAGGAATTGTGAGATCTGTGTTTTAGTTGACGCAGATTCTCAAGGACTGATAGGCTGAGGGCAGATTCTTAGGGACTGAAGGAGCTGAGAGGTGGATTCTCAAGGACTAAGGGTGCGGTGTGGCAGATTCGCAAAGCTCAACTCACCTCAAACGGATTGTAGTCCTCAGGCAGTTTAGCCAGCATATCGTCGCACTGTCTGTAGACGATGGACTCTCGAGTCTCACCAGCGCCACCGGCTCCGCTGTCTTTCGGCTGGATGTTCAAGATGGTCTCCAGCATTGAATTGGCGTTGTTTGTCTGGTAACTGAAAGTTTAAAATTAAAACGATATTTAGGTAGTGGAAATTTATTGAAACGTAAATGGCTCCGGTTACAGTTGCCCAGAGTGACCCAAAAGACTTACGTCACATCCGCATTAGCGTGCAGTCCAAAAACGTCTGGCGCGTCCACCAGCGGCAGGGCGTCAACGAATGCGCGGTACTCGTCGATCTGCTTGCACTTGGGAATCTTGTAGCCCTTGTTGAACTGGAAAGACTCCATGAACATGCTCTCGCTGAACCACACTCGAGCGTAGGTGTTCAACAATCGTTTGTCATAGTCGTCGGTGACTCGACCGCCGTACTGGACTTCGCCGATCATGTAGCGAACGGTCACCCAGCTGACGCCTCGCTTGATGTCCATGTCGTCGAGGTGGTTCTGCACGAACTGCACGGTGGCCGAGAAGTCCGACTGGTTGAACTCGTAGGGGATGTTCCAGCCGATGGGGCCGAATTTGCGGCGCTCCTGAGGACAGGGAAGTTAATAAGAGGTAAAAATTCCCTCATGTGATCAAAATTTTACTGTGGTTCTAAACTAACAGTAAAGAGACCCGTAACAAGCAGAGCAAGCTTATATTCAGAATTCTCACCTGGACGACAGTGTGCATGAAGGCCACACTGTAGAGTATCGGCTTCCACTGTGGCATGTTGCTGACGTCAAGCTGGTCCTGAGTTAGCAGACCGTAGGTCCTCCGTAGGCCGGCCCTGATTCCTTGGGGCGGATCGTACGTGAACTTGATGGAGGACTGCAGCATGTTGATAGGGAAGCTGCGATGCGGCTCCGTGGTAATCCAGCACCTGAAGTTTTCGTGACTCTCAGCCGTGGTCACTGTGTCGAGCAGTTCGTCCATGAAGTTCAAGCCAAGATGGCAGTTCTGAAGCAGGATCCAGCGACCCTCGGACATGCTGGCCTGGAGCAGACGCCTAGCGTGCACTTCCTGGCCCTGACCCATGGAGATGGCGCCGCTCTGGATGCCCTGCTTCTTGGCTAGGCGCTCAATGTTCTCAGTGGGGTCACTGCCCATGGACAGGAAACAGATCATGGGGGTGCGGCAGTCGGCCTCCTCAGCCATGGTCTCCAGGTTGGTGATAACGCCGTCCGCGTATTGAGCGCCCATGATCTCGGCCACGTAGCGCTTGGCCATGGGAATGGTTCGATCTGGGGTGATGGAGCGGACCAGCAGCAGCTTGTGGAAAGTGCTCGCCTTGTCATAGCCGTCCGGGATGACGCACTCCTCGGGCGCGTCCTCGTCGCACCAGGTCTTCCACGGCTTGTCGTTCTTGGTGATTTGCTCAGTAAGCAGATTGAAGTGAGCTAGTTTACTTAGCTCGACCAGATTGAGCCAGATCAGATCTTGGATCCACTTTTTAGGCTTGGGCTCAACAGCGTTCAAGTCCAAGGCGGCTCCACCCTTGATGAAGATGGAGAATTCGTCGTGCTTCACGTGACCGGACTGCATCTCCAGTTTTAGGGTCAGCAAGATTGTGAAGGTGAACTTGTCGACCTCATAAAGACCACGAGCGGTGTAGCGGAAGACCTCGAAAGTCAGATAGTCAATGATGTTGGCGATTCGCTTTAGTGTGATCGGCGACTTGGTCGATCTAGCCATGCTCAGGTCGAAGAGACCGAGGAACTGACGCAGCGACGTCTGGTACATGACGTTCACCATGCTCATCTCTACGATAAGGAAATAGAGCAGGGAGCCGCGTGTCGCAATCGGACGATACTCCTCTCGGGCGGTGTTGATCTTGATCTCCGTGTCAGCTGCAACCGCCAGCTTCTCGCGCACGTCCTCGGCTGTGATCTTCGTCACGCGGAGCACTTCGATCAGCGACTCGTCCTCCACCAGGCTGCCCTCCGTGCTGGTCAGTCGGTACAGCAGGTTGTCCTCCAGCTCCTGCATCTTGCGCTTGTTAGCCGTGACGTCCTCCATGAGTTTGACTCGCTCGGTTTCCAGCTCAGCCTTCTCTGTCACGATTACAACGCCAAGCAGCTGATCCTCCAAGCCCTTCATTGTAACAGTGAAGTCGATCATGGAAGTCTTGGCGTAGATCTCTGGAGTGTACTTGGGGTTCGGCAGTTTGGTGGTGATGTACAGTCGGAATCCGTCCATCACGTCGCACTCCTTGTCGCCGACTTTGACTTTCAATCGGGTGCCGGATTTGATGAAGTTTCGTTCCAGAATGTTGTCCAGCGCGGGGTCCAGCTCTTCGCCAACGTCCTCGATGATCATTGGGCGACCGAGGGACAGGCTGTCTTCCAGGTGAGTTCGGAAGTACTTGTGATTGAGGCTGGTCAGCTGCAGCTCGTTGTTCTTCTCTTTGTTCTTGATCCAAGCCTTGCCCTGGCCTTGCGGGTCAATGAGCAGTGGGAAGCGGGCGGCTCGAGTGACGATCAGGCCGTTCTGGGTTGACAGCTCGTCATTGGGGAGGCCTTGTAGATTCCACTCGCTGATTGTCGCATTATCCACGAGCATGGAGATCAGATTCAGGTCCTGAAGTATTGATGGACACGATTATGAAACTTATTCATTTAACTTATTGCATTTTCAAATAAATTAATAGATCAATCAGTCAGTTAATCAATCAATCAATCAATCAATCAGCCAATCAATCAATCAATCAATCAATCAATCAATAAATCAATCAATCAATCAATAAATCAATAAATCAATAAATCAACCAATAAATCAATAAATCAAATAAATCAAATAAATCAACAAATAAATCAATCAATCAATCAGTCAATCAATCAATCAATAAACAGTTAATCAATCAATCAATCAATCAATCAATCAACTGATAAATCAGTCCGCTAACCAATCAACTAACTAACCAACTAAACAATCGATCAATTAATCAATCAATAAATAAATCAATCAATTAACTGATAAATTAGTCCGCTAACCAATCAACTAACTAACCAACTAAACAACCGATCAATTAATCAATAAATCAATCAATCAATCAAAAAACCGACCAATCAATCAATCGATCGATCGATCAATCAATCAATCAATCAATCAATCAATCAATCAATCAATCAATCAATCAATCAATCAATCAATCAGTCAATCAATCAATCAATCAATCAATTAATTAATTAATCAATCTATTTGCCAATCAATACATATTTTCAAGAAATATTGGTAAATATCAACTCCACCAGTGTCACTCACCTCAGTATACGGAATCTTATTCTGCACCAGTTCCTTCTTCCAGTTTCGCTGCAGCAAATTTCTGAAGTCCTGATTAAACGGACCAGAATACGACAAGAACGCCGTGGCGAGTAGAACGTCGCCAACCAGACGTTGAATCTGCGCTTCGAAGCCTTTGCTGGCTTCCGTCCAGCGGATTCGCTCGCCAGAGAGTCCCTCGATCAGGGTGGTGGCGTTCGACATCTTCCGTCTGCAGGCCTCGGCGTCGTCCATGAGGGCCTGCTTCTCGGCCATGGCCTTGTCGTACAGGGCCTGCACAACGTCCAGTTCGCGTTGTTTCTCGTCTAGTAGGGCCTGGGCCTGATTCAACTCGGCCATGGCCTTCTCCAGTCGGCCCTCTTGCACCACCAGGTTGGCCTGGTGTGGTGATAAACCGGGGTTGACAGATCGGCATGAATTTGTGCGAGTTTTTTGTTTTTTGTTTTGCAGCTAATGCATATAGGTTAGGTATGTATTTTTCTACAATAAAAACAGCTTATTTTAACAATCTTCGATTAATATCACCAACCTTTAGCGGCAGGACCTCCTTGTTGATGCCAAAGAAGGTGGCCATGGCGGTGGTCCAGGAGCATAGACCGGCCACGTTGCCGCTGACCTTCTTGGCTGTCTCAATGTTGTAGTCCTCCATTTCGAAGTAGGGCATGAGAAACTCCACCGTCTCGGCGTTGATGGTGTCCTTCGGGAAGTTCAACAGGGCGCCAAGGAAGTCGCCGCTCATCAGTTTCAGCGCCTCGGCCCAGGACGGCTTCAGGCAAGGCCGCTCGGGGTCCATGGTGACGGTGTCGATCTTCTTGCGGAACAGCAGCAGCACGCAGTCCATGATGCGCATGATGAGGTGCGGCGGCTTTGCCAGCTTCTTCACCGTTGAGATATCAGCCGGCTTGATGGTCTGCAGGGCGCTCTCGGCCTCTTCTAAAGCGGGCTTGGCCGCCTCCAGTTTGCCTTCGGCCACCGCCTTGTCTGCTCCGATGGCATCTACGAGGGCCTGGGCTCGATCCTTCACCACCTGCACCTGGGCCTTCACCTTCTGAGCGGCGGTGGCTTTGACCGTCACGTCTTTAAGCACCTCCTCGGCTTTTTTGTTGGCGACGGCGAGTTCCTTCTCCTTCTCAACAAGCTCTTTGCTGAGCTCGTTCACTGACTCGGTGGCTTCCAGCAGCTTCTTGAGACCGGTGTTCATGCGCTTCGCCAGCTGGTCCAGCTCGCTCTTCTTTGTACCGTAGATCTCCTTATAGCCTGAGATAAACGATAGGTAGGACTTTGGCGTCACGTGAGTCTGACGGCGGAATCGCTGGAAATAGTCGGTGCAGGTTTCAGCCACGAGATCCTGGAACTGCCCCATCACGTTGACGACGGCCTCTTTGACTTGCGGCGTACAGACGATGTCGAAGGCGGACAGGAAGTAGCGGGACACGGACACCAAAGCGTCCTTGGGCCAGCGCTGGAACCAGTCCATGGTGCAGCCTGAGATCAGGCCGGGGAACTTTAGACTCCTGTTGCGGAATTTCTCGCCAACAGGTGAGAAGCAGAGCACCACGTGCAGGTACTTGAGCACCCGGGTCATGTAGTAGTCCTGCAGGTTCTCGTTGGACGGCGGACGGCGGGGGAACTCCTTCTTCATGACGGGGACCAGCTCGCCGAGGATTTCGTCCATCTCGTCTCGGGCGAATAGGTTGGCGATCTCGCCGGAGGACAGCATATTGTTGAGGAACTCCAGGAAGCCCTCTTCCTTGATCTCGTTGTCCGTAAACACAAAGGTCATGCCTTTACCCTTGCCTCCGGCAGTTCGGTACAGCACCTTGAGGTCCTCTAGCAGGTTGCTGACGTTGTACGACCTGGTCAGCGTGATCTGGAAGGTGTCGTACCCGGCGATGAACGAGGCCAGGCGAGTGAGCGACTGCTTGCCCGAGCCGCCGACACCAACCAGCAGTGCGTGTCCCTTCGTGGTTCGAATGATTCTGGAGATCTTCACTAGATGGATCATGGCGTCTTTGAAGAACACGAGGTCAAGTTTTCCTCCCCGAACGATTTCGTTGTACTGGCTCATGTAGCTCTGCAGCTTGTCGTTCAGCTGCTCGTAGGAATCGATTGGTTCATAGATTTTCGGCGCGCTCAGGTCGGCATCGTCAGGCTCGTCTCCTGTCGGTTCCGGAGCCTCGCGAAGGAAGTCAACGAAGTAGGGCTCCGCCTGCATGAGCTCGGCAATCTCCGGACTGCACTCCTCCTCGGCAGTGAGCTTGATCGTCTTCTCGAACCAGTCTTTGTCGCCCTGCTCGGTGAAGCGATCGGCGATGGTCCTGGTGCACTCGTGCTTCCACAGGCTCATCAGCACTGAGCGATCGTTGGCGACCTCGCTGACGGTGTTCAGCATGCCCTGCCAGATGCGACTAAGATCGCGCAGGTTGAACACGTAGTGAAACTTGGCCGGCGTCGGCAACATACGGATCTTCGTGCGCTGCCACAGACGGCGCGTCGCCGGCACCAGCTTGTCGACCAGGGCGCGAACTTCATCAGAAAATCCACGCTCGGCGCAGTAGTGTCCAAGGCCGACTGCGCGGAAGATTTTGTCAATGCTGGCGTTGCTGGGCAGCGTGCAGTTGAACACGCAGAACTGGCGCTTCAGCCGCTGCGGAATGTCGTTGCGACCGCCGCCCGGGTGGATCATAGCGGCGATGATTTGGATGTCCACGATTGAGGTGAACTCTCCGGGCTTCTCTAAGTTGTAGAATCCGTTCATTTCCATCATCTGGCGGGTGATCTCATTGGTGATTTGGTCGCCCCACTCGTTGATGATCGGCATGTTGATGTCGTCGATGAAGACAGTCATTTTTTTTCCAGCCGGCGGTCCGAAAGTCGAGCCCATGCGCTTGTCGACGTAGCTCTCGATAGTCCGCTGGAACATGTTCGGCGTTGTAGCGCTGGAGAAGTTCAACGATTTGAACATGTGCGCCTCCGGGTCGTACTTGCCGCAGTAGCCCTTTACGATGACAGTCTTGGCTGTGCCCTGCTCGCCGATGAGCAACACCGGCTTACCCTGCTTGGAGATCGTGTTGATAAGGAAGTCAGTCCTGGTGTTGTCGACGTTGGGCACCAGAATGCCGGTGTACTCCGGTGTCTCATCCGCCGGATAGGCGTACTCCTGCACCCGCTCGTCCCAGTGCTGCCATTCGCCGTTCTCGTTCACCAGGTACTCAAAGATGGTGTCTTCGCCTTTGATGGGAGGCAACGGGATGCTAGAGTAATTTTTCAGATTCTCCTGCAACCGTTTGCGATCGTCCAGCTCCAGAAGCGCGCCAAGGGACCACATGATGGCGAAAACGATCAGCTTCTGCAGGTGCGAGTTGGGCAGGTCGCGAACCTCCTCGGTTGAGGCCAACAGGCCGTCCAGCAGGTTTGTGGCTTGACGCACATAGTTGCAGTCCAGGAACTGAAAACGATGATAGTTACGAGCTATGGATCAGATTTTCGATAAGTAAATGCCTACCTTGATTTCTTAGTTCGGTAAATTCTAACCTCTGATTCTTTACGAGTTACCTTTGAATCTATTTACTCTTATATTACGATTCTACTGAAGTAAAATCACTCACCGGCATCTTAGGATTGAGCGACTGCTTCACGTAGGTAGCTGCTTCTGCGTAGCAAGCTTCGAACGTTGAGAAGATGGTCTCTCGCTGACTGTCTGGGCGGGTAAGCAGCCAGCCCTTCAGAATGGGCTCCCAGTCCAGCACTGACGAGCTCATGAAGATCATTCCGTTGCGCGATACCGTAGCCGGCGACGCGTTGTCGATGTTATGCACCTCGAACAGAATCTTGCAATTCGGAGCCATCGGGATTCGATCGCCGTTAGCCAGCGTGAGAGTCTTATTGTCGTCGAGCACAGAGTTCAGATTCTCAATCCAGATAGCGTCGACTGGGCCGTCCAGAATCAACCAGACATGGTCGCCCTTCTTAGTCTTGTGCGTTCGTCGCCACAGCGTGGAGAAGATGCCGTCCGTCCAGTCGTTTGTAGCCACGTCCAAGCGGCCAAACATCTGTGGCGCCGTGATGGCCTTCGGGTTCATGCGCATCTCCTTGTGCGGCTCGCCGCACTCCGTCATGGCGCGCATCAGAGTGGCGATGCACTTGGTCTTGCCGGCGCCTGACGGTCCCAGCGTCATGATGCCGTGACGAACTCGCTGCGTCTCGAACAGCTGGATGCACTTTAGCACCCAGGGCGCGTGGTGAATCAAACCGTGCTCGTTTACCTGGTGGAGAATGGCCGCCTCGATCTCCGGGTAGCCTTTCTTGTCCAGCTGCATCCCGGGGAACAGATCATCGATGAGGCTCATGAACAGGGGCTCGTCCTCGTCCACCAGCTTGGACAGGTTCATGTCTCGCAGCACGCGCATGACAATCATTGGCTCGCTGTCCTGCGGATTCGCCCGCTTGAAGGCGCCAAGAGTTCGAAGCACTGACAGAATGTTACGCAGACCGAAGTCGTAGTGAACCTGCTTGCTCAGCTGCTCTTCACACAGCTTGTACAGGGTGAAGAATTTCTTGGCTAGCAGGACGTTCTGCAGGAAACCGCAGGAGGCCAGTTTGACGCGCATGATGATGCCTCGATCCGGGACCATCATGGCCACCGTGCGGAAGTTGATCTTAAGGTTCTCGGGTAGCTCCTGACGACCGGCGTAGCCGGGGTTCTGCGGAGGGGTTAAAGTGACGGGTTTTTAGTGACGAGTTTGAAGTGACTGCTTTTAGGGAGACTGATTTTAAGTAAAGGGTTTGGAGTGAAGGGTTTGGAGTGATGCTTTTGAAGTGACAGGTTTGGAGTCACGGGTTTGGAGTGACAGGTTTGGAGTGACATGTTTGGAGTGACGGGTTTGGAGTGACGCTTTTGAAGTGACAGGTTTAGAGTGACGGGTTTGGTGTGACGGATTTGAAGTGAAGGATTTGGAATGACGGGTTCGGATTGACGGGTTTAAAGTGACGGGTTTGGAGTGACGGGATTTGAATGGCAGATTCGGAGTGACGGGGCTCGGAGTGACATGTAGTGCTAGTTTCGCAAGAATTAATCCAACACAAACCATCGTAAGGAAGATGCCAAACTCCGGGTCCATGTCAACCAGGTCGCCGTCAGTGAAGATGAACTGGCTCTTGCGCTCCTTTTTGCAAGCCAACACGATGGCGATCTGCTGGGCCGCCACGGACAGCACAGGCAGCTCGATTCGGTTGAACTCGTCGAAACAGCCCCAGCTGCCGGACTGGGCCAGGCCCTGTGGAGTTACATCAGATCGGCGGTGTGTTAAAAGTCATTCTTTACTATTGGCAAATCTAATTTTATTCGGTGATGTTTTTTTAGATTTCGGTTTTTTTTCTTGTTAGGCTTCAAATGGGTTTTAGTTTAGGAGTTATGTGGGTTTTAGTTTAAGCTTCGGGTGTGTTTTAGTTTAGGCTTTGGGTGTGTTTTAGTTGAGGCTTCGGGTGGGTTTTAGTTTAGGCTTCGGGTAGGTTTTAGTTTAGGCTTCGGGGGGTTAGTTTAGGCTTCAGGGTGTTTTAGATCAAGCTTCGGGTAGATTTTAGCAGATTTAGATTAGCCTAAGTTTAATTAGTTCAGGTTCAAGGCATCAGAAGATTTTTAGAACAGAATTTGTTCCATGGCCGAACTGTATTTGGCTTCAAAACAAAAAACTTCCCGCCAACCTTGTAAATTCGACCGAGACCTCGATAGTCCATCTGGTCGGAGCAGTTGAACACTACGACGTACTTGCCCAGGCAGCGGCCCATGTCCTTGGTGGTCTCTGTCTTGCCTGTACCGGCCGGACCAGCCGGGGCGCCTCCGAGGGCCATGCCGAGCGCCTGCGCGATAGTGATGTAGCACCTGTCGGTCAGCGGCGTGATCACAAGACGATCTGTGCAGCCGAGGAATTCGTTCATGTAGTTGAAGTCAACATCCGTGATGCTGACCAGGCACTGATCCGTGTCCTCTTTGAAGTAGAATCGCGACTGTTTCAACCATTCGAAATCTCCCGGACTCTTCACGTGGCTCTTCACCAGATCGTCGAAGATGTCCTTCTGGTGGACGTGGATGGTGATCAGGGTCTCGAATTTTGTACGCTCCATCTTCGTTAGCTCCTTGGTGGTGACGTTGATGAGCTCGTTCAGGATGTTGAGGAAGTGCTCGTTGGTCTGCGGCATGATCTTCTTGTCGAGCTTGGCCTGCACCAGAGCCTCCTCGGCGTCTCTCGTCCACAGCATCTGCAGGCCGAGCAGGCCAACCTGAGCAGGGTAGGACCCTTCGAACTCCATCAAATTGAAGTTGGGATCCTGCAGTGTGAGGAAGGACTCGCGGATGACCTTGTGAACCGAGGCCCTGGATACACGCAGCAGGTCGCCGAGCCACGACTCCACATTGCCCTGAGCCAGGACTGGCGTCTCCAGTTGCACCGTCTCGCCCTCTTGCGAGCTGATGCTCAAAATCTTGTCGTAGACTTTCTCGTCGAAAGTGACGGACTTGGTATTGTCGAAGATGCTGAGCAGATGCGACTGGATGGTGTGCGAGTCAGAGGCCTGGCCGAGGATCTCCAGCAGGGCCGGGTCGGACACGAAGAAGAATCTGGGGAACACGAGACGCTTCTTCTCCAGGTAGCCTGTTAGAGATTTCTGGCAGAGCTCCAGCTGCTCGAGCAGATGAGGCAGCAGCTGGGACAGGGTCTCGTCGCCCATGCAGCACTGGACAACATTGGGGATCTCGTGAGCTCGCTGCATGATCCGCTGCCAGCTCTTGTCGATGTTGCTGAATCGCTTCGCTTCGGCTGGCAGCTGCTTGGCAATGTCACCGCCGACAAACACAGCCTCCAGGTAGATCCACAGGTTCTGCACCTGCAGCCAGTTCTCAATGATCTCAGTTGAACCTGACAGTTTTGACACCCACTCCTGGATCTTGGGCTTGAACGGGGCGTTGTACCGATTGCTCAACAGCGAGCCCAGCACCATGAGCGAGTCCTCCATCAGGGCGACGGTTTCGGAAATTGAGTCGCCTTTCAGCAGCAGTTCACCGCGCGATTTAAAGGTGGAAAAGTACAAACTCTGAGCGGACCAGTCGCTCATGACCTGCTTGAGCTTGGCTTCGATATCCTTCTCCTTGGTGGCGGAGATGCAGATGTCTTCAATGTCGTCTTTGTTCTCCAAAAGCGGCGCCTCCATGAGGTTGCGCAGAAGGAAATTGTCAGATTCGACGTCAAACTTGTGCTTGGTGAGGTTCTCCAGCCTTTCCCAATGGCGCGCCATCATGGCCTTGTTTGACATCAACTCCAAGAGAGGACAGCTTTCGCTGAAGTCGTCGATGGTTTTGCGCAGATCCTCGAACGCCTGCCACTCTTTCAAAGCTTTTGGCAGCTTGCGGCAGCGGTTCTGAAACTCGGTCAGCTGCTGATTGATGGCCTCAATGTCGATGTCGGTCCAGGCGATGTCGTAATAGCCGTTGACGGTCTCCAGAACCTGGTTGTACAGGCCGTACAGTTTCTGCATCAGGTTGAGATCCTTCTTGATGCGCTGCAGATCCGGGTAGTCGGTGACGGACAGTCCGAAGAGTTGCTCGCCGCCAGAATAAGTCTCAAATTTGCGCCACAAGTCGTCGAACCGGCCTTGGAACAGAGCGACCCGGTCCGAGGCCTCTCGCGGCGGGATGTTTGGCTCCTGCGGTCCCCTGCGGGTTTTTACAGATGGAGGAACTTACAAGTAAGCTCTCGTAGCTTGAAAATGTACGTTTTGATTTATCATATTCCTTTGACAATAACTAAATCAAGTAATCTGGGATCTAGGATCTGGGATCTAGGATCTGGGATCTAGGATCTGGGATCTAGGATCTGGGATCTAGGATCTGGGATCTAGGATCTGGGATCTAGGATCTGGGATCTAGGATCTGGGATCTAGGATCTGGGATCTAGGATCTGGGATCTAGGATCTGGGATCTAGGATCTGGGATCTAGGATCTGGGATCTAGGATCTGGGATCTAGGATCTGGGATCTAGGATCTGGGATCTAGGATCTGGGATCTAGGATCTGGGATCTAGGATCTGGAAGAGCTCTATTCTTCTAGTTTTATCTAGTTCTAAGCTTCTTGCTCACACTATAAGATGCCTCAATTTCTCTTCTTGATACTTCAAGGCGATCTATTTTACTCACTTGAAATCATACTCGTCAACGAAAACCGTCAGATCTTGCTGGAATTTCGTCACACCCTGAAGCAGGTCCTCCTTGAACTCCGGCTGGATAGCCAGCAGGTGGTCTTGAACGCCGCGCGCCTGCTCCTTGAGGTTGGACCGCTCGTAGGACAGTGAGTCGACTCTCTCAGCGTTTCCATCGTTGAACAGGATGTCGTATTTAGCCAGCAGAGCGTAGGTCTCCTCGATGGGTCCGATTTCCATGTCGATGCGGATTTCGTTCTCGCGCACGTCGGTCAAGGCGGCCATGTGAGCGCGGACGTCGTCGAGATCCTGCACTGGCCTGGCCAGCTGCTTCTTTACACCGTCAAACCATTCAAGGATGTCGTCCATGTCCTTGGCGCAGCGCTCGTTCAGCTCCTTGCCGTAGGCCAGCCGCCAGGCCTTGCACTCCTCGATCAGGGCGTCCTTCAGCTTCTCGGTTGAGTAAATGATGGCGCCAACTTGATAGGACTGGGGCAGGGCGCTCAGCTCCATCTCCATATCCTGTAGTTTTGGGAAGGTTCGTTCACGGATTTTGGTTTTATTGCTCGCAATTACGGTAAAAACGCAGACAAAATTAAGGAAACACATAGAGAGCTTAGGGTAGAACTTTCGAACCTTCTTAAGACCTAATGAAGGATCGGGGAACCAAATGAAGAATCCGGGAACTCAATAAATAATCAGAGAACCCAATGAAAAATCAGGGAACTCAATGAAAAATCAGGGAACTCAATGAAAAATCAGGGAACTCAATGAAAAATCAGGGAACTCAATGAAGAATCAGGGAACTCAATGCAGAATCAGGGAACTCAATGAAGAATCAGGGAACTCAATGAAGAATCAGGAAACTCAATGAAGAATCAGGGAACTCAATGAAGAATCAGGGAACTCAATGAAGAATCAGGGAACTCAATGAAGAATCAGGGAACTCAATGAAGAATCAGGGAACTCAATGAAGAATCAGGGAACTCAATGAATGATTAGGGAACTCAATAAAGGATCAGGGAACTGATTAAAGCGTATTTAAACCCTTTAACTCACCACGTTGGCTTTGAATACCGCTGAAATTTCTGACAAAATCGGCTTCCGGTCCATGAACTCCTTGACTTTGACGTTGATCTCCTAAAAAATGATTTTACGCGAACGACATGTCATTAATGCACTTCCATATGAATGATGAATTGCAGCATAATTTAATTACGATATTTCGTGATAAATCTCCCTAAAAATTAACCAATCTCACCTCCATCCACAACTGCTTGAACTTGTAGAACTCCTTAAACGTCTCCTTCTCGTCAATCTTGTTGGAGCTGATCAGGGAGCTCATCTGAGACATCAGTTTAGCGACGTCTTTGTGATCGGCGATGATCTTGTTCAGCGGCTTAATGACGCTTCCGCCCGGCAGTTTCAACTCCTCGATCTCCTCGTCGGTCATCCTGTCGACATCTTTACCCTCGGCTTTAGCGCTGTCCTCTTGCAGTTTCCGCTGCAGCTGCTTCTGGGTGAGAATCTGATGCTTCCACTGCGGAATGTCCATCGACATCTTCAGCATGATCTTCACTGCTTTGTTGAACTTGTGCTGAATCTCTTCCAGCGTCGGCTGGGTGGTGATGTTGGGCAGCTGGAGCACAACGTCGGATTTGAACAGGGCGGGCTTCTTCTCCTCGCCCTGGCCGAGGTAGCGCAGAGCCGCCGAGTGGTGCGCTCGGCGACGGATGGTGTCGAGGCTCAGTCGGGTGCACCTGATCAGCGCGTCTGTGTTCCTGTTGGTGTAGTAGCTCAGGAAGGCGAAGATCAGGCAGTGCTGGCACTCTTGGCAGCGTTGGCGTTTGATGCGGGCGGACTCGTCCGTGCAGTCCCAGGTGTCGTCGCGAGCGATTTTTTTGGTCTCGGGCAGGCGCTCCAGGATGGTCTCTACGGCCTCGTTAACTGAGGACTCCACCAGCTGGCTTTGCCTGCGGGTAGCGGGGATTCAGGCTTACAGACAGACAGACAGACAGACAGACAGACAGACAGACAGACAGACAGACAGACAGACAGACAGACAGACAGACAGACAGACAGACAGACAGACAGACAGACAGACAGACAGACAGACAGACACACAGACAGACAGACAGACAGACAGACAGACAGACAGACAGACAGACAGACAGACAGACAGACAGACACACACACAGACAGACAGACAGACAGACAGACAGACAGGCAGACACACAGACAGACAGACAGACAGACAGACACACAGACAGACAGACAGTCAGACAGACAGACAGACAGACAGACAGACAGACAGTCAGACAGACAGACAGACAGACACACAGACAGACACACAGACAGACAGACAGACAGACACACAGACGGACAGACAGACACACAGACAGACAGACAGACACACAGACAGACAGACAGACAGACAGACAGACAGACAGACAGACAGACAGACAGACAGACAGACAGACAAACAAACTCACTTGTACAGGAACTCGGCGGCATCGTTGCACACGGCTTCGGTCATGGAGACGAACTCCTCAGGCGTCACAGGTTCCTCCTCTGGCAGGTCCACCAGGGCGGTGAGCGACATCTCCTCCAGCACCGCCTCTACTCGGCATTCGATCATGTCGGACAGCTGCTTCACCAAAATCTTGAAGTCGGCAACTTCGTTGCGCGCGCTTTCAATATCTGCGACGATGTGCGTGGCAGTTCGAGACCTCTAATATCTTTTCTTTGAATCTCGAAATCTCACCCTATCGAATATCTAATCTCACCCTATCGAATGTCGAATCTCATCCTCTGGAATCGAAACTTTTATCCCCTTGAGTCTTCGATCTCACTTTCTAGTACCTCCAAGCTCACCCTCTCGTAACCGATATCACACGCAGTCTTACGACGCACTTAAATCTCTCTAAATATGAGTCTATATTTATCCACACTTACATGTTGATAAAAGTGCAAATTTCTACAAAACTCAATGCATAACCGCATCAAAGTTACTCACAGTCCCTAACTTGAGTTGAAATCCAGGAGAGCTGGGTCAGGCCCGGCTCCAGCACCTCGTTGATGTGATCTCTGAACGGCTTCATCAGAGTCTGGATCGGAGTCGGGATGGTGTCGCTGATGCCCTCGAACTCGGCGATCATCTCCTCCAGACTGTCGAAGGGTTCGGGGACGAGACAGCGAATGCATGTGTAGCATTAATTTTTGCTGAAACATGTTTCGGATTTAGCCTCACGTCGAATAACCTTAGCCTGGTTCTGGCGCCCCTGGTGCTGGCGCTTCTGGTGCTGGCGCCCCTGGTGCTAAAGCCCCCTGGTGCTAAAGCCCCTGGTGCTAAAGCCCCTGGTGCTAAAGCCCCTGGTGCTAAAGCTCCTGGTGCTAAAGCCCCTGGTGCTAAAGCCCCTGGTGCTAAAGCCCCTGGTGCTGAAGCCCCTGGTGCTTTCAAAGCCCCTGGTGCTACAGCCCCTGGTGCTACAGCCCCTGGTGCTACAGCCCCTGGTGCTAAAGCCCCTGGTGCTAAAGCCCCTGGTGCTAAAGCCCCTGGTGCTAAAGCCCCTGGTGCTAAAGCCCCTGGTGCTAAAGCCCCTGGTGCTAAAGCCCCTGGTGCTAAAGCCCCTGGTGCTAAAGCCCCTGGTGCTAAAGCCCCTGGTGCTAAAGCCCCTGGTGCTAAAGCCCCTGGTGCTAAAGCCCCTGGTGCTAAAGCCCCTGGTGCTAAAGCCCCTGGTGCTAAAGCCCCTGGTGCTAAAGCCCCTGGTGCTAAAGCCCCTGGTGCTAAAGCCCCTGGTGCTAAAGCCCCTGGTGCTAAAGCCCCTGGTGCTACAGCCCCTGGTGCTAAAGCCCCTGGTGCTAAAGCCCCTGGTGCTACAGCCCCTGGTGCTAAAGCCCCTGGGCAAATTACAGATTTTACTGCAAGCAACTATAACTCTCTCTGTAGGCCTTTTGAAGCCTGCTCAGGCCTTAAAAAGAGATTAATTTTTTTTGGTGGCTTGCACTTCCCTGAGGAGATTCATACAATGCACTCACGCTCTGTAGATATCCTTAATCTGGGGCTCGGCCGACATGATTCTGACAATTTGATCTGGCACCTCCAAACCCAGCCTCTTCATGAAGTGGGCCTCGCTGATCAGCTCCACCACCACGGGATCCAAGTTGACCAGCAGG
This sequence comes from Macrostomum lignano, assembly GCA_002269645.1. Lineage (NCBI taxonomy): Eukaryota > Metazoa > Platyhelminthes > Macrostomidae > Macrostomum > Macrostomum lignano. The sequence goes on from NIVC01000349.1 coordinate 270,513, forward strand.
CGGCCGGTGTGCGAGTTGCGAACGAGCAGAGAAGAGTTCAAGCCGATGTGGAACTGCTGCACAGTGTTCAGCCACTTCTGATGGTACAGCAGCTCGAAGGCGAGCAGCACCTCGGCCATTTTGTTATAATTTCGAACAATCTTCCTGGCCTCTGGCAGTTGCAGGATTTCCTTCTTCTTGTGCTTGAAGATCATCATGGGCTTCTCGATTTTGTGCAGCAGGTGACGCGACCAGGCGATTTTGCCGGAGATCGGCGGCAGGTTGCGAGCCACCGGTGGGTCGTCCTTGTAGCGCTGGTACAGTCGGCGAACGTTTTCCAACTCCTTGGCGTAGCTCTGCAGAATCCTGGTGTACTTCTCGCTCCAGTCGAACTGGATGCCTTCGATTCGCTCGAAGCGGACCAGGATGCCCAGCTGCTGGACTGCGGACATCGGCCTCTTGAACATGTTGTCGATGTAGGCATACAGAGCCGTCTCCAACAGGCTGATGTTCTGCTTGAACTCTTCGTAGTCATTGTCAAAGTCAGTCTTGCGATGGTCCAGAATGTCGTAGGTTTTCTTGCGAATGGACTCGCTGATGGTTCTGTAGCGGACGATCAACTGTTCGATACCTTCGGTCTTGATGTCCTGTAGGCCGCTGAGGCTCTGGACGACCTGCAGCATGTCCATGATCTTGTGCAGCCGGCGGCAGAACGTGTCGAACTTGCCGAAGATGTAGTTCTCGCTGAATTCGAACTGTTTCTCTTGCGGATTCTGGCGCAGGTGCTCCTGGACTTTGCGGAAGGTGGCCTGGTAATGGCGGTTCAACGCCAAGCAGTGTTGCATCCGCTCGACCAGGACTTCTCTAGGATGATCCCAGATCTTTGTGGCACCCTCGCGAATGTAGGCTTTGCAGGTGGTGATCATCTGGTTGGTGACCTTCACGAACAGTGTGGTCATGCGCTCGGAGGTGTTGTAGTACTGCGAGATCGTGTAGATCATCCTGATAGCGTTGATCAGCGCCGGGATGTGCTCCTGCATGGTCACGGGGTTGCACTTGCTCAGTGGGCCGAAGAACTTGTCCAAAGTGTACAGGTACTTCACGTTGTCCCTGGCCTCGTTGGCTGCGTCCGTGATGCGACAATCGAGCTGGCGCCACACCTTCAGAGTGCGAGACTTGGCGTTGTGCAGCAGAGCCACCACAGTGCGCACCTCCTTGCGGTTCATCTGCTCCAGCAGGCTGGGGATTGCAGGGCGGAGATGGATTGAGATAATCTCAATATCTCAGATCTTTTGAGAACAATAGTCTCAGATTCTTACAGATTCCTCCAATTGTGGGTCGTTTGAGATCATCAAATCTCAGTTCGAGATAATCAAATCTCAGTTTGAGATAATCAAATCTCAGTTCTAGATCATCAAATCTCAGTTTGAGATCATCAAATCTCAGTTCTAGATCATCAAATCTCAGTTTGAGATAATAAAATCTCAGTTTGAGATAATCAAATCTTAGTTTGAGATCATCAAATCTCAGTTTGAGGTCATCAAATATCAGTTTGAGATCGTCAAATCTCAGTTTGAGATTGTTAAATCTCAGTTTGACTCTTTGTGTTTCCCTAATCCCAGATCATTTGAGGTCTCTAGTCTCAGATCCTTTCTTGAATTCCATCAAGCTACTGTAAGTAGAAACGCGCTAAACTTAAAACAAAGACTGCTGCGCCTCACTTGTTAAATCGCGTCATTCGACTCTTCCAATAGAGCAGCTCAGCCGAGGGCCCCACGTCGTCGGCTTCTCGGCGAATCTGCTCGGATTCGTTGAGCACCTGCTCGATCTCTTTCGCCCACTGGAGTAGCAGCTTCTCCAGCTTCTCCATCATTTCCGAGCTGTGCACTGTTGGATTTTGAGATAGGAGAGGGTGAGACAGGGGAGCGTGAGACAGGAGAGGGTGAGACAGGAGAGGGTGAGACAGGAGAGGGTGAGACAGGAGAGGAAGGGATTAAAACTGATCCCCAAGCCAAGAGAAGCTGTGTCAGCAAAGGCCGTTGAGCTCACCGGCAGCCTGCAGATCCACGGGAGACTGCACCTTGTGAGTGAGCTCATCGGGAGGCTGGCTCAGCTGCATCTGGCCCTTCATATTAGTCTTGGCGCTGGACAAAATGTCAAGAAATCGTTGAATAGCGTCTAGGAATTCTTCGATTTTGGCTCGGTTTTCACTCTCCTTGGTTAACGAGCCCCAGTCTTCCAGGTGCTTGAGAGCGGGGTACAGGATGCTGCCAATGTAGCTCTCCATGGCTTCCAGGAGGCGGCCCTCGCTGGCGTCCATTGTGGTGTAGTTGATCTCATTGGCGTAGTTGTTCTGGGTGATGGCCTTGCTAGTTGTCCGGGTGAACACGAAGGCCAGGCCGAGTAGGGGCTGTCCGAGATGAATTGGGCAGGTAGATTGATGAGTGACTTCTTATATAGTCCTGACTGTGAAACTCTATCGGTCCTGACTCTGAAACTCTATCGGTCCTGACTCTGAAACTCTATCGGTCCTGACTCTTTAACTCTATCGGTCCTGACTCTTAAACTCTATCGGTCCTGACTCTGGAACTCTATCGGTCTGACTCTAAGACTCTATCGGTCCTGACTCTGAAACTCTATCGGTGCTAACTCTTAAACTCAAATCACGTCAACACAATGAACTCACCACATCTTGCCCTTCTCCAATGATCAACTTCTTTGCGCCCGTCGGGTTCGCAATATCCGGCTTGCCAGACTGTGTGAAAAGTTAGAGACGCAATTTTTAATAATCATTAATAATGAATTAGTTGCTATATAATATAGTTAATGCACACAGCCTGTGCAATGCCTGCAGCAACTGAAAACTTTAAGAAGCACTTTACGCCCAAGAAGCACTTCGCGCTGTGCAATGGCCTGTGCAAAGTCAACAAACTTCAAGCGAAAGACGGGCAAGAGGTGAACTGTTGAGTGGTGGCCGGTTCTGTCTGAGCAAACAGATGCTTTTACAAGAAGTTTTGTCTGCCTTTCCAGCATAGCCTCGGTGCCAGGTTACGCTCCTCACACACTTGCCGGCCTGACCACATAGCTCCCATGTTCTCAACTCTATTTCCTTCCTAGTAATAATTCTCTGGCCACACCGCCTCTTCCTGTCTCCCTGTCTTCCAATAATTTTAATGTCTCAATTAAAATTAATGTCTCTTCGCTTTAAAGTCCTCTCTCTCCCTCTCCTTTCTCTCTTCTCTTTTTTATTCTCCTTAGATCCTGTCTCCCCATCTCCCGTCTCCCCATCTCCCGTCTCCCCATCTCCCGTCTCCCCATCTCCCGTCTCCCCATCTCCCGTCTCCCATCTCCCGTCTCCCCATCTCCCGTCTCCCCATCTCCCGTCTCCCACCCCCGTCTCCCCATCTCCCGTCTCCCCACCCCCGTCTCCCCATCTCCCGTCTCCCCATCTCCCGTATCCCCACCCCCTGTCTCCCACTCACCTGCTCCTGGTAGTAGAATGTCATCGACTTTGATCCGTCGGCATCGAAAAACCTGTCAAAGTAGCCGAACTGAAAGGCAAATTGACGGAAGGCTACTGACATCCTGCTGAAAACCCCGAAATCCATCAGCTGACAGCCCCACGATAACCTACCTTCTTGTCCACCAGGATCCACTCCTCCACCTGGCTCTGCTCAACGCCAAGAGCCTCAGCCATCTTCTCAAACATAAAGCCGTGCCGGGCATCAAGCTGTAAAACAAAATTTAAAATCGATTTCTAAGAAATGTACTTTAATATTTTAAATTAGGACTGGTTGCACTTCGCAAACTCGTCGCTACAAGGTTATTTATTTTGCATGCAAATGCTAAATGCTAATTTAGCTGGCATTGGCAGCGGGACAGGAAATGACTGACACTTTGATAAGCCAACTAATAGCACAGACATGGGCATGAGATAAGCGAAACATGAACAACAATTAATTATTGGCTAAATAAATAGTTATACGACACTTGTACTCGGTGACTTTGGTCAGCCGTGTGGTCTCACCTGAGAACGTCTCGTCTCTTTCAGCTCCTTGAGCTTGATGGCCTGCTGCCTTGCCTGCTCATTGGAGGTCAACGGCGGCTTCTTGACTGCCGTAGGCTGTGACTGTTGTGTGTAAAGTGGTGAATTCATAATAGTATTTATTAATTGCAGTACTGGTTTAGAAAGGTAAAACAAAATAATAACAAAATTATTTTAACCTTGGCTGCCGCTGGCTTTGCCGCAGGTTGCGTCTGAGCATCCTTGGGTTGCTCTGCGAATGAGCGACGGATTGATTGGTTTTACTATGACTTTCAATCATAAAATCGATCGGTCCTGACTCTTAAACTCTATGGGTCCTGACTCTTAAACTCTATCGGTCCTGACTCTTTAACTCTATCGGTCCTGACTCTTAAACTCTATCGATCCTGACTCTTTAACTCTATCGGTCCTGACTCTTTAACTCTATCGGTCCTGACTCTTTAACTCTATCGGTCCTGACTCTTTAACTCTATCGGTCCTGACTCTAAAACTCTATGGGTCCTGACTCTTAAACTCTATCGCTCCTGACTCTAAAACTCTATCGGTTCTGACTCTTTAACTCTATCGGTCCTGACTCTGAAACTCTATCGGTCCTGACTCTGAAACTCTATCGGTCCTGACTCTGTAACTCTATCGGTCCTGATAGGATATTTAATTGGAATGCTTTAGCATGATCGTACAAGATTTTAGTGCGAGGATCTGAAAGTGATAAGAGTTGTGAGGTAAAGAGATAATGGAAGTCGAAGGGAAGTTTGAGAGAGGATGGATTGAGAAGAGACAAGAGAGGAGAGAGAAGAGAGGACAGAAAATAGAAAAGAGAGGAGAGTAGAGAGAAAAGAGAATAGAGAGAAGAGATAAGAGAGGAGAGAGTAGAGAGGAGAGAGAAGAGAGGAGAGTGGAGAGAGAAGAGAGAATCGAGGAGAGAGAGGAGAGAAGATGACATAGAGGCATTACCACAGCCCCATTGCCCAAGAGCTGCTGAAATAGACTCGCAGCTATTCATTCCGAAAAACGTCACATTACGAAACAAACAAAGCCATAAGCATATCCAAGCGAACTAGACAATCTCACCTTTGGATACCAGCGGAGGTGCGACCTCCGCTTTGTCGGCCATGTCGTTGCTGATGCTGCTCCGCACTGGGATGCCAGCAGTGAGTTAACTCAGTTAATATCTGTCGATATTGGAGGTTCTGTCTCAGATCTACGGATCCAAGGCAAATGCAAGGAAAGGGGCCGCTCCTTGCGACACGAACGAGGCCTGCTTATAATTACCTGCTCTCCAGCCTTGCCTGCCAGGTCGGCCCCATTCGCCGCCGTCCTACCCTCCCTCCGCGCCGCGAGAAGAAGCAGAAGAGAGACGAGAATTTTGGTTAGCAACTGTTACTAAGGCGCGAAGCGCACACCCATAGACACATTAACCAGATAGAATTTAGATATTGCTCCACTTGCACACTTATTAATCTCAAACCCCCTCCCCCCCTCAGCGTCGACACAATCTCTGCAGTTTGAATACAATTGAAATTCAGTTTAACTAAAGCTTACTCTGACTAAGTACAGCATTGATGCACAAATAATGATGCCGAGTGAGATGAGGTGAGGCTGCTGGGCTCAGCCGTGCGAGAAAAGCGCAGCTAAAATACCGCGCACCCTAAAACCCCTTCATCGGTTTGTGCTGCTCCGTTCTTTATATTTTTATTGCTTGAGAAGAGGCGCACAGAAAGGCACTGCACCTCTGCCTCTGCTCGGTTCTTAACCACCTCCTCAGCAGGCAGACTGCTCGTTTTCGCGGGGTTGAGTTGCTATTGGCAACGCCAAACGGTTAGAGGGGGCAGCAGACAGCTCAGGGCAGCTGACAATGGGTCTCACTCTGGCTTAGGTGTTTGTTGGCCTTTTTAAAACTCAATTTGCGCACTACGCAGCACTGCTGCGCACACCATAACGCAAAGAGACCCAAAATCTACATCTTGGAGTTGCAGATAAGCAGTAGTCATATGGCTCTACGAAGCAACCATAATATTATCTTTAAACTTCAAAATTTTCTCTGAGTTTCCATCACTACCTCTATTTTATTGGATTTGAAACATAGCTAAACTCCGCACATTGAGTATTGAAGATCCCCTGATTAGTGTAGAATTTCCTAGATCTAAGTTTAAAATTCCGTGGCCGGGGTGCTCATATTTTACAAGGTTGGATTTTGACTCAGTCTGCGCGGCCGCCATTGGGGCCGATTCCATTCCTTACCTGTCATGCAAAGTTCTCTATGACTGCTCAGCTGCATAATATGGAGCAGCTTAATGCTCTCGAGTACGGGCGGTTCGCTGCACTGCAGCAACTACACACAGCAGGGGCGTCGCCATGGATTTTATAGTGGGGGGGAGGGGGCAAAGTCAACAATTATACATATACATGTACACGACTCGATTTCTACATGTACATTACTTTCAGAATCGGTGTTTTCAGCACTCATTTTAGCGCCGCAGGCAATCATTTTAGCGCCTCAGGCACTCATTTTGGGGCCGCAGGCACTCATTTTAGCGCCTCAGGCACTCATTTTAGCGCCTCAGGCACTCATTATGGCGCCGCAGGCACTCATTTTGGGGCCGCAGGCACTCATTTTAGCGCTGCAGGCACTCATTTTAGCACTGCAGGCACTCATTTTAGCACTGCAGGCACTCATTTTAGCGCCGCAGGCACTCATTTAGGCGCCGCAGGCACTCATTTTAGCGCCGCAGGCACTCATTTTGGAGCCAAAGGCGCCATATTTTTGGCGCCCTGAAGAAAAATTATTGATTAGCACAACGGAGGGGTGGAGGGACAAAGCATTGTCATGTCCGCCCATAGCTTTTACTGCTGTCCCCCCCCCCACGTGGCGACGCGCCTGCAGTACGTGAGATCTCTTAAGCCCCATGCACATGAGTACAGAATTATGAATTAAGTGTTATTCGACAAATCTACACTGTACGTGAACTGAGAATTATCAATTTCTGATTCAAGTAAGTATTATACTATATCTGAGTGCAATCAGCTGAAATCCTGATACGATTTGAGATAAATCGATTTAATTAAATATTGTTAAGTAAACCTTGTTTCTGCAAGTTAGTAAGCCCCTAAATGGGCCCTTTGACAGGCCTTAAACGTTTATTATTTGTAAGCCATTCAAAAATGTAATTATTCATGGACATTTACGGCCTATATGCTTTCAAGAATGATTTGACACATTCACTGTCAATACTCACATGTTACATATGCTTAAAGAACTTAGTTCACCAAAGCCCTAGAGTACTAAATGTACATGCAATGATCCTTCTTTGGTTACACTCGTGCAATTCTACTAACAATTAGTAGACGTAAAAGAAAATCAGCAAGACGTATGATAGTTTGGATGCCGCGTCCGATAGAAATAAGCGTGTGGAATTCAAATTATCGATTAGTTGGATTTTTCAACTACAAAAAGTTATTGTAGTGAATGCATGGGAAGTAGGATAACAGCAAACCTAGGTTAACAGGCGGACTCCAAGTTTCTACCTTTTAAAGTCGGCCTCAAGAAAACTAAATGGAGCTGAGTCGGCCTCAAGAAATCTATACACACTTAGTGTCTGCATTATCAGTAATACAAATTTAGCATTCTAGCTGCTGGATGAGACCATGGATCGAAGTCTGCCTTTATTTTAAATGCCACACTCCGGATCATGTAGTAGATACACCCAAAAATTCGGGCGTGCATTGGCCCTTGCACGCCAAAAGTAGGCGTGCACAGGTTGGCGTGCATCACTCCTAAGAAAATACGCCTGGCGTGCGCACTTTATAGAATCACGCAGAGAGTTATTGTGAAGTAAGAAAAGGCAAAAAGAGTTCATATTTAGGCGTAAAATTCGCGCTTTCTGGGTTTTGAAGTCTGTAATAAGGCATTTAAACGAATCGTTGCATGTATAAATTTTTACTGTAAATAGTGCGGCCAAGTAGAAGAATTAACTAAATTAGCTGCTGAAATGGGTCTATTACGCAATGAAAAAGGTGATTTATTGTCACAACATAAAAAGGTCATTTATTGTCCGGCGTAGTTTTAAGAATTGGGCGTGCAGTCAGTGGCGTAAATAGGGGGGGATACCGGGGATATATCCCCCCATTTTGATGATTTATAGGAAACGAAAATTAGGATTTTTGGATAAAATGCAAAATAAAGCGGCATAGACGCAGCAAAATTGCAAAAATGGCCTATTTTACCCCTAATTACTATTAAAATGTTTTAAACGATTATTTCCGCGAATCCCTAGTTCCTAAACTGTCGAAGATAGAACAGACGTCTGCCGGATTTATTTGATTTTAACAAAATAAAGTTTTTTTGAGCCCAAAAACATGGTTTTGGTACCTTTTAATGCATATTTTTTAGAAAAAATGTACAAAAATTTTTTTATTACTTTCAAATTTTGCCCTTAAAAGTTCCGCCCCCCTTTTCAAAATCCTGTGTACGCCACTGCACGACTGCAGTGTCACAACTAACTACTGAATTCACCGGCACTTGGGTTCACCGGATTTTTAACTTTATTTTTAAGGCTTAAAAATATATATAATCGATAGCGCAAGTAAAACTAGAGATGCGCCTAGATTTTTGGCTCTGCGCGTTGCCCCTGGACATCAGGAGGGCGATTTTTGTTATTTTTTTGGGGGGGGGGGTGAAACCGGCGGTGAACCCAATAAATCCTTCCAGAGAGCTGAAAACCTGTCATGCAATATTTCAAAGCAAAATATAGGCAGATTTCGACGTGCGCATAAAATTTCAGCGTTGCGCGTTGCTCCTGAACTGCAGGAGAACGTTTTTTGTTAAATTCCGGTGTTGAATGACTGCCGCTCAACTCCGCGGTCAGCCGTGTCCCACTCGTGAGGCCATTCTATCCTCGGAAAACACGGCCTTGCAGCCCAGTAATGAATGCAGCGGTGTAGCGCTGCATGTATTTCTGGCTTTATTTTACGTTGTATTTAATACATTTGCGCACGTATGCACCAGCCGATTCTATAAGCAAGCCACGGGTGATATTGGTAAACAAGTGTACAATTCAAATTGCATTTTAGCTAGCTATTAAAATAAGCCTGCCTATACATAAAATTTTACCACTTGCCAATTAGTTAGGCTTACAGATTTATTTATTGCTCTTTAGACTTTGGAATCATTTAAAATTTACATAACTATATCCATTTTTTGTTTAGCCTAGGCAAAATGCATATTTAATAAGCTTTCTAGGCTTCTAAAATCTAATAGCAATAGATAAAAACTACCTGCCTAGTAATTTTTTACCTAATAGTAATACAAAGCCTTCTATTTCAAATCATTGATTATTTTCTACTATTGACTAGTAGGTCTAAGTCTAAAATATTTTCTTTTCTTTTGTGTTATAAAGCCTTTATGCTATATTAGAATATGTTTTTTAATGATAATAAGATTAAGAATCTTTTTTTTCTTTGGATCTAAAATTCATTTGGTCCTTCTTTAATTTAAGTAGCTTAGGCCTATCTTTTTATAAGACCTAAGCCTAGCCTATGTTTATAATGTATTATATTAAAATGTTTTAATAATATTGTTTTATGGGATAAAACAAACATATTTTAATAATCAAAAGTAGGAATATAACTATATAAGATAAAGCATGCCTAGATTGGCTAGAATATAAAACTTTTTGAAATAATTAGCCATAGTCTAATCAACTATAGACTAAGTAATAATTATTCATTGCCGCTATATAAAGTCATGATATCCCTCTAGTTGTGACCTTTTCTTTCCCTCTAATGCTAGGCCTTACCTTTTTCTTTCTAGCCCATATTCTCTTCTCTAAAGCCTCACCTTCTTTTCCCTTCAGTATTACCCTCCTCCCCAGTCCCACAATGTTTTCCCATTAAATTCTTACCCTTTTTTCATAATCTCACCCTCCTACCCTCTAGCCCCACCTTCCTAGCCTCTAGTCCCATTATCCTTTCCTTCCAGCCCCACCCTCCTTCCCTCTAGCCCCGCCCTCCCCTCCAGCTTCCACCCTTTTCTCTCCTCTAGACCCATCCCTTCTCTCCAGCCCCACCCCTTCCCTCCAGCCCTACCCCTTCCCTCCAGCCCCTCCCCTTCCCTCCAGCCCCATCCCTATTCAGCCTCACCCTTTCTCGTAGCTCTGCTAATAAAATTTAATTATCCTTTTCAGAAGTGAAAAATAATATTTCTCTTTTCTCTCTTCAGAATGTCCTCGCACCGGTCTTGAGGTCATACCACGTGCCGGAGCGACTGGTCGCAGCAACCATAACTCTCTTCTAGGAGACCCTGGCCGCCGTGGTGACACCTGACGGACTATCCGACCTGTTCAAAACGACCTCAGGGATGCTACAAGGCGACACGCTTGCGTCCAACCGTTTCGTGTTGGTGCTCGATGGGGTGCTACGTAGGGCCCTGCCAACAGATGAGGACAGTTTCCTACTGTGCCGGCAAACAAGCAGCCGCCAATCGGAGAAGCGGCTGTCGCTCCTGGGTTACGCCGACGACCTGGCGCTGCCCGCCTCTACGGCTGAGGGAGCTCAGCGCATGCTAGACAGCCTGGTTGGTGGCAGCTGCGGCATCGGTCGGGCTAGCGGTGAACATCGAGAAGACGCAGGTGATGACTGTACCTGCGGAGCTGCCTATCAAAATCACCTGCTGGGACACCCGACAGTCATGCAGCAGCTCTACCTCGCTGCGCGTGCTTCACGTACCCGGCGATCTTGTGCCCAGTGTCCAGGAGGACTTGGCGCGACGCAGGGGCCTGGCCTGGGCGGCCTTCCGCTCCATCCGAGTCGTCCTGCAGAACGCCGCGCTGCCAGACTGCTGCGATCACCTAGCGAGACCCTCCGCAGGCGAAGACATCAGCTGGCGGGCCACACCATCCACGCGGAGGCCTACTGTTCTCAACCAGTGCAAGACGTTCTGCTGCTCACGATGCAGGGCCCCTGGCGCCGGGGCTACGGCCGGGCGAGTCGCGTCGCGGATTGCCTGTTGGATGGCGCTGGGGTGATTGGCCAGGCGCACACTGTTGACGCCTTTAGAGAGCTCGCACTGAGAGAACTGATCTGACACCGCCTCCCATTGTGAACTGTTACTTTTAACTCAACAATACTGGGTGTGCCTTGTTGTTATTTTCTCTTCAAAAAAATTTGCCTAGCTGCGAACTGTGATGGTGCATATCGCGTACTCGCGATTCAATAGCTTATACTTATTACTGTTTTACTTATTGCCTTCCGATGTCAATGCTATTTATTGCGTGTAATATTATCGCAAAATTCAAGTTCGGGTGTCATTATTTAGCTACTGCCGCTGTTCTGCATTACAATTATTATAGTACTTCGTATCTACTGACGTAACATTGTACCAAACATTTTACATTGCGTGGCGCCAAAACCAATCTTGTTGAATGCTACTAGCGTAATAGCCGTTTGAATCGCTTGAAATACATTGTAATGCCTTGCTGTATTGCTTTTGACGATCTAAACGACACTGGCTAGACTTCACTGATCCAAATGCTCCTCAAGCAAGGTATATGGAAAGCAGATTGAGCAGCAAACTTAGTGTTTGATTGATAGAGATATTGTATAGTTGGATCTTTGGATCACGGATAGAACCAAGGAATCTAGATCTGGAGGCATGGAGGCATGCGGGGGGAGCCGCGGAAAGCAGCGGAGCTGTTGGGGGGAGCGGCGGAAAGCAGCGGAGCTGTTGGTGGAAGCGGCGGAAAGCAGCGGAGCTGTTGGGGGGAGTGGCGGAAAGCAGCAGAGCTGTTGGTGGAAGCGGCGGAAAGCAGCGGAGCTGTTGGGGGGAGTGGCGGAAAGCAGCGGAGCTGTTGGTGGAAGCGGCGGAAAGCAGCGGAGCTGTTGGGGAGAGCGGCGGAAAGCAGCGGAGCTGTTGGGGGGAGCGGCGGAAAGCAGCGGAGCTGTTGGTGGAAGCGGCGGAAAGCAGCGGAGCTGTTGGGGGAGCGGCGGAAAGCAGCGGAGCTGTTGGGGGAGCGGCGGAAAGCAGCGGAGCTGTTGGTGGAAGCGGCGGAAAGCAGCGGAGCTGTTGGGGGAGCGGCGGAAAGCAGCGGAGCTGTTGGGGAGCGGCGGAAAGCAGCGGAGCTGTTGGTGGAAGCGGCGGAAAGCAGCGGAGCTGTTGGGGGAGCGGCGGAAAGCAGCGGAGCTGTTGGGGGGAGCGGCGGAAAGCAGCGGAGCTGTTGGGGGAGCGGCGGAAAGCAGCGGAGCTGTTGGTGGAAGCGGCGGAAAGCAGCGGAGCTGTTGGGGGAGCGGCGGAAAGCAGCGGAGTTGTTGGGGGAGCGGCGGAAAGCAGCGGAGCTGTTGGGGGGGGGAGCGGCGGAATGCAGCGGAACTGTTGGGGGAGCGGCGGAAAGCAGCGGAGCTGTTGGTGGAAGCGGCGGAAAGCAGCGGAGCTGTTGGGGGAGCGGCGGAAAGCAGCGGAGCTGTTGGTTTGATAACAGCTGACAGGCTTATTTGCATAGAGCGATGCTATGAGAATGAATTCAGTCAGTCAGTTTAAGGCAGAATGCTGGCTCTCTGCCTCTGCCTACCCTTCAACTGAATCGAGTGAACTCGCAGTGCCCGAAGTTGGTTCTACATGTACGTATGCATATTGTTTTGGCAAACTGGATTACAAAAAGGTACGGCTCATATATTACAGTGTACTACATGTATTTGAGTGGCGAATTGGTGACGGTTTAAATGTTGCTAGGGCTACGTGTATGTGACCCGGCCGGTGCTCTACTACCTTGAATTCATGCCCACGGTTAGGCTGGGCACTGATATTGAGGAAAAAATTGCCACAAGACGGCACCTATGTGCCATTAAACTACTGCCTTTCTGTAGTTTGGAAAGCCCACTCATTAAAATTCATGTGCCTATCTTTGCTGTGTATGGCACTATATGTTTCGGTACACTTTAAAACAAAATATTTTATTGCTCTAATAGAATTTTTGCTAATCAGATGATAATTATGAATAGACCACAAAGGACTTTGGGAAAATATTGCCCCATATCTGCTTGAGCAATAAAACGCTGCACCACAGGTAGCTTATGCCTTATAATTGCAGTCATAAAGAGGAATTTATCAATAGTAATAACACAGTAGTATCTTATCTATAATTGCTTTGTAATATTTCTGCCAGGTGCGTTAACTTGGTTATCATACTGCTCAATTTACTTATAAAGGTTTGATCTAGTTCTATTTGATCTAAAACAAGCGAGTGCCTGAACTGAAAGAGTTGTTTGCATAGCTTGTACTGTCTACAATGCCAACGACAAAAAAAACTCATAACGAGAACAGGCAAAGTTTGTGCCTGCTCTGCTTGAGACGAGCTTCTGCGCTGATTTCTTCTTGCTCTAATTTCGAATCCGTGGCAGCCGACTTGTTCCAGGACTACGAGGCAGTGCGGCACTTTCTACCTGAAGGAGTTTGCCAGGGCTGCAGGCGCGTTTTATCGTCACTAAGAAGTCTGACGCCTCGTGCTCTGCCACCGCGACCAGATTACGAGAAGATAATAGCCGACATGAAGAGTCTGCCTCAGCCACCAGAAGCAGACCGGATTGCAACTGCCAACTGTGCGAAATGGCTCGTGGCAATCACCACAAAGCGCAGCGATCCAAAGACGCCTTACACAACAGGTCCTGCTCGAGCCCCACCTGGTCGACCACGCGAAAGATCCCAGCACCAGCTGAAGGAGCAACGGCTGTGCTTTCCTGCTCATACTGTCATTCTCCAGTTGGGCGTGGCAAACAGCACAAATGCAACTCGACAGCTAAGGTGACTAACATTGAGCAAACAGTCAGCCCAAGGACAAGGGAGATGCTGGCCAGCAACTGCATTGCCGAAAAGACGGGTGGGTCGACGGCGGATTCGAATTCGATCACTCTGGCCAGACATCGAGGCGGCCATCCGATTCGAGTTGCTGTGCATGTTGCTCAAAACAGCAGTGCGAGCTTTCCTCCAACGAGGACGGACACTATGATGCACTTGAAAACAACTCTGAATCTGAGCAACAATCAAGTGCTACAGGCTGCTCAAGTGCTTCGTGCTGGCGCGAGCTCATCTCGTGCAGTCGAGTCAAACTTGAAGAAAATTTGGTACAGCAAAATCGGCATTAGAGATTACTTCGACATCCAGAATCTCCAGTTCTCGGAGCTGACCTCGACTGCCGCAACAGCCGACACTATTTGCCGCCCGAGTTGTCTGCAACGACTCGGTCAAACTCATTGCACATGTTGCTCAGCAACGCAGTTTCAATGATTTTCACTGTCTGCTGGGTCTCGATGGTGGCGGCGGATTTTTTAAAGTTTGCGTTTCGATAATTGGCTCTAACGCAAAACCCGAAATCGGAACTCGAACGCCAAACAGCAGGAAATTCTGTGACACGGGTGTCAAGAAGATCCTGTTGCTTGCGATCGTCAACGACGTTCCTGAGACTTACGGAAATATTCAGGCTCTGCTAGAGGCGATCGCTGTCAACGAACTTCAAATCCCAGTCACTGCAGATATGAAAGTTGCAAACATCATCTGCGGACTGCAACCTCATTCCTGTACACATCCGTGCCCTATTGCGAAGCTCTGGCCTCCTCTTACAGAAAATGTTGTGCCAAGAACTCTTGGGAGAATTCGGCAGTTTGCTCAGCAGTTTCAAGCAGCTGGCCAAGTTCG